>OV816025.1:225681905-225746570 GCA_929113105.1 Agrypnus murinus | reverse complement strand
AATAAATTAGGTCAATCTTGTAATGACTTAATATAGCACAATAAGTTTTTAAACTCTTATATAATAATCCTGAGCATTTTTATTATAGCCCAGTCAAATTAGAAAAAATAGCGGAAAGTTGAAGAAAGTCCGTGAATTTTTGCATAAGCCTTCCTGGAGGGCTGTTAAATAGCCACCTAAAAGTCACTGTCTGTAGGTGGCGAGCTCGAGGAGACAATGAGGGTAAACCACACCCCCTAACGGTTTTGTCGTTTTTCTCGGAAACTATTAGGTTTATCGAGATGAAGGAGGTTAGGTAAATTAAAGTTTATTTAAATCCCTACCAGAAATGTCCGAATGTTTTTTCGTACCTCGCCTTCTTTTTGTGTTATCGAAGAAAGAAGATATGTCATACATAAATGAGTAATTTGCCCCAGTAAATTTGCTCAAGGAACTTTCGGACGTAACTTTTTGTGGTCTCATATTCGTCATGAAATAGGTAAGAAACATTTGTTGACAGCCGGACGCGATCGTGATCCAATCGTATTTTACCTTAGCATCTCTTCGGCAAAATCCATCAGGAGATATTATCGTTATCCTTGGTGCCAGTCGGATGAAAGTTTCGTATTGACAAATTAATTCTTAGGAGAGTACACTGTGCTAGTCAATTTTTGTATCCAACCCAATACGTACAAGGTGTATGGTCGGTATATGCATCATTTGGTTTTTGATAAATTCTCAGTCATTGCACCGTAATTAACGACTCCGTGTATATAAACTGGAGGAGGTTTATTTACTGTGGATGTGGGTCGTGATTCGTCCCTGCTTGTTTCGATAGTATTGTCTTCCTGTGTATTGTGTAATCGCTGGTATGACCTTGAGAATCTGTAATATTATCAGCGAGTCGAGAAGACCTTTTCCTCTTTTTTACTACTTGCCACACATGCGATGTTTTTTGAGATTGATTTTCATTTGCTTCTTCCATGTCAGTTCCATGCTGAATGTTGGGATTTGACGATGGTAGTTGCATTGGTTGCGGGAAGTTGTTTATGTAAGATGCATACGGTGCATAGGTTTGACTAGTTGATTGTTACATGTATGGGTTTGTACTTGGTATTATTGGTTGGTTTGTATACATAAGTTGTTGTTGAGAAAAGGGAATTTGTTGTTGGGTAATAGGTATTTGTTGTTGAAACGAATACATGTTTAAAATAGATAAAGTGAAATGAACTCACGAGATACTGCAGGTCACCAGTAATCAAGTGAACGTGTAGATATCACGCACGATACAGACACACGTCCACTCGCCTTCGAGGCCAGCGGCGCACTCCTCTGTTGTTGTTGGCAACGTAAAAATCATTTGATGTTGCATAACAGCCACACGTGACATGCTGCTTTTTATCTCCTTGGTTACGCGTATGATGACACAGACAAGGCAACTTGCTTCATTATACAATAAATTCGGATGAATTTTAAAAGGGAGAAATTAGGATTGAAATACGACATAAAATAAAACAACTTATGCAATACGGAGATCAAGCTTCTATAAATTCTCGAAGATGTTATAACGCCTCGGCTGGCGCCTCGGCGTTATAATACATCTTCTCGGATTTAAAGTATCGCTTGATCTCCTAATTACATAATATATATTATTCTACTTTATAACGAATTTAGTGCGTTTGCTTTTGTTTGATAAGTTTTTGATTTAAAAATAGTAATTTTACTGAAAAAAAATGCCAATTCACAACGAGAAGTGCTATGTGTTACTTACAGAAATTACAAAAATGCAACGAGTTTCTTCGCATTTTCTTCCAGTATTAGCTTACGAAATAGGTGGATTGAAAATTTACATCTTCCTTCTGGTAGGATTAAAACATATACTTTAGTAAAATGTTCATTTATTTTACTTTATACATTTTCTAAATTACATCGTATTTAGTGCATTGTACAGTAGAAAGGGACAGTTCGGACAGTATAGTTAACGTAGAATTTTAATTTATTTCAGATACGAAAATACCCGAAAGTACTGTTATCCGTAAATTACACTTTAAAAGCAGTTGCTATAAAGACGGATCTTCTCGTTGAAAGTTATTAAAATGTAATGTGGTGCCCTACAGTACATACAGTAATTTCTGAAATATATTTAAAAAAAATCTTTTATCATAACACATTTTAGATGTTTTTCGAACACTCCTCATTATGTACAGTATGTATTGACCAATTACGTGAGCAATTGCTCCTCAAATCGCTCTTAGGATTCATCAATCAACAAGATCGTGGAGATTTGAAATACCCTAGTAAAAATTTCATATTAATAAACCAAATAACAGAACTGGCTTTATATAGATTTCAATATTTACCTCAAGAATGCAATCATTGCAGTATTTTAGCTGATCTTGACTTCAGAATTCTTTATCTTAGAATTCTTCTTTATCTATTCTCAAGATTTACAACAAGGACCTTTGAAGAATAATTTTAAATATACTTCTAAAATCAATATTAACTAACCTTGCCAAAAAAGCACCAACAACATATCTGGAACGCGATTGTACATTAAACTTCTTTCTAAAAAAGTACTCAAACATTGACAAATAAATACTTTTCATAAAAAAATGCTTTTTCTTAGAATCACCACTGCCGATGGCATAAATTGCAATTTATTTGAAGTATGTTTACTGTCAAAAGTGTAAAAATTTAAGCTAATTTTCGAACCATTTCAAATTACCGGCGCGGTTCTGATCTCCAATCCCCCGGTAGCTAGCGCCATGCGGAGAACATGTGCATAATGATATTTTTAAAATTTGAACTGGCCGTATTAAGACGTCAAACGTCGAATCAAGGAGGTCGTGGAAAATTCATTGATTGACACAGAAAATTGAGTGAAGTTTTTGTGAATTGTCTGTTTTTTTTCAATTATTTTTTCAATGCCACCAACTTTGAAAAAGTTGGGCTATTAAAGCACTCAAATGAGCTATTAACGCACTTTGGGTGCTTTAACAGCTTTATTATAGATCCAAAATAGAAAAAATGTTTTTTCTTATGTTAGTATCATTCTTATAATATGTTTTAAATTTATAATACAAAAGCATGACATAACCTATCAGTGATTCTTCAGATTAATATGACAACTATCGTCATGGCTAATAAGATTTTATAAAAATAAATTCTTTTGAGAAATCTTATCTATCTCTTCCACACCGGTAGCAATTATAACATTCTGATGAGTGATTTTGCCCCATGAAACTGTGCTAAATAATTCTTGCATTTACACCTAATGTCTAAATCTAACGCGGTAATTGCTATTAGTGAATTTCCGATTTACAATGTTAATTTCCTATACCAGAAAATCACTTATATCTTGGAAACTATTTAACATAGATGCTAAAGTGGAGGTGTTTTGAATTCAAAATAAGGTATTCAATAAGGTCTACAACTTTGCTATAGTGAGTTTTCCTCCAAAATAATTAGAGGAGCCAATATCTGAAAAATTGTGTTTTTACATGCTATTCCCTTATGTTACAAAATCGATAATACACCCGTATGTAGTGACTCTATAAACAATGGATATTTTTACAGAATGCGATTGTGTTAAGGAAGACGCATTCTTGCCCGCTCAGGGCAGTGTTGCCAACTGTACCATAATTATTGTACTTGTACCATAATATAAAGCTTGAACCAACGTGCCACAATTAGATAAAAATGTACCACAATTTCAGGTATGGAGAATTCATGTAATAAACAGAAATAATTCTTTATTATATGTAATAGTTATTTAATATTTACGTAATAAGGCTGGAATATAAATTTTACTGGGATTGTAGATAAGTACCACGACAAGCCATAGGTGAATCTTCTAAGTCTGCGAGTATAGTGTAACGTTCTTTTTAAAATAATAACCAAAATGCTGTTTAAATCGTCTATTAATAAAGAAAAGATTATTTACAATGCACTTAATTAAAAACACTATAACTATAAACTATAACGAACTATTATTTAAATGCTAGGTATTTACAAATTTATTTGAGGACTATTTATATAAAAACTATTTATGTATTACAATAATTATTAACTAATTATTCAGAGTACATTTCACTATGCCGGTCAAACATTAACTGCCCCCTTCTACTCGCGATCTCAATTTATATCTTTCATACGATGACTCATACATCTAGAATGTACGATGACGTGTTGATGAGTCATGCATGCAGCTGTTGATAAGTGACGTCGATGAGGCGTGTCGATGAGTCATACTTGCAGGTGTTGATTGACGAGTCATACATGCAGGTGTTATTGATGAGTCATACAGTTAATGACTCATACATCTAGAATGTTTGATGACGTCATATGTGGGTTTACTATTAGTTAATGAAGTGTTTTTGAAAATGTGATAAAGAGTAAGTACAATCTATTCAGTTACATGAAGGGTAACTAAAAGCAACCAGATTTAGCGATGTTTTTGGTGTAATACTACTAGGTACTTTCAAGATTGATATAGTGTGAATGTGAATCGTACCAACACCTACTTTGAAATTAGGTTATCAGAATCAGAAATAATATTTAGGCTATGAGTGTTTCTGTTAAAGTGGTAAACTTCTCTACGATCCCATAGGAAACCTAACAATATCGCACAATGAGGTGGGTTTGAAAGTTGCCAATATCAATCATCCTCTAAAAACAATTGATAAATGACGTTTTCGTGCGATATGAATAGTTTCCGCACACTATAACGTCACTACACATCGCAAAATTTAAATTATTCCAGTTTTATTAACATTTGTCTTTTCAATAAACTTTTTTTATTGAATATTAACTAATAATAAAACATTAGAGCTGGCAAAAAGAGGGCAGCAGGCAACTAAGGACTACAAATAATCTTCTGTCAGTGATATACAAGTTTTTCGTCTGCCTGCTGGATACTTTAAAAAGAAACACCAAAGGTTAAACAGTAACGTAAAATATCAATAAATTAAAATAAGAATATGTTAGAATGACTTGAAATAATAATAATAATAGTATATTAACGGAGTGTTCCTTTTAAATACAAAAATACATATATAAAACATACTTATAGATTAAAGACTAGAGATATTAAAAAAATAGACGAGAGAGGTCAGTAAAATTACAAAGATAAAGCTTTTCTTAAATTATTTTTAAACATATTCAGAGAGACACCACAGAAGTCCAACTCTCTGAATCTAAAAACATAAGTAGTTATTCTGCAATTAGAACTAAATATTCCATATAAAGTACGGTGAAACTGTATATGCAGAAGAGATGAATTGCTTGTGGTTACTCCCGGTACATGAAGAGAAAACGAACTTACAATCTCTGGAGAATTAATGTAACAATTTAAAACTTTAAATAAGAACAGTAAATCATGATACACACGTCGAAGTTGAAGTGTAGAGAATCCGAAATAATGAATGGAAACGAAAATAACATCAGATTTTTTCAATAATTTATTATTAAATTAATATATGATAAATAATTATAGCATATAGGAATGCAGGCCAGTGCTACTTGAGTAAACGTAGGGTACTGGCTCTGTCAATTGTCAAGAAGGCGTCACGTGAAACCCAACATGATGCGTGAGTCGAGTTCAAGTTATTTAAAAGAGGGGTGTTAGGTTCGTGTCATATACAGGTGTGGAAAAACAGAAAGGAAGTATCTGCGAAACCATATGTGTGTATGATAAGGAACGCGCTAGTAAAATAAAGAAGGGTTTATATCGGGCCTCGCCTTTGCTCTTCTTGTTTAGTTTGTGTTAGCGGGGTTGGGGAACTACACCAACGGTTTGTGGTTTACTAAACAACTTTAATGCTCGAATGTTCCCCCACTACCAAACTAAGTAGAGCAAAGGCGTGACCCGATATAAACCCTTCTTTATTTTATTAGCGCGTTCCTTATCCTACATATGGTCTCGTACGTACTTCCTACCTGTTTTTCTATATGTGTATGCGTCTGCTGCTGTTGACGCAATTCGATAAATGTAAACAGTAATAAATATAAACGAAATTCTATATCACGTATTTATTAATAAACCATTACTATAAATGTTATAAATGATTTATAACACTTTGATGATTATTTCACTTTGTTGTAATTTAAACTAAAAATTGAGATAAATCATGAAGGAAATTATCGTTTTTTTAGTCGTAGGAAAAACGGTGTACATAACTCGCTAGAAAGTGTCTTTCGCACCCTCGTGTGATATCCACACTCGGCTGTCGCCTTGTGCGTCTACATTCACACTCGTGCGAAATATGTCACTTTCTATATGCTCGTTGTGTAATATATACTAGTCTAGGTTTTTAAACAACTAAAAACCATTGGAATTTATTCTAGTTATTAATATTTTGAACAACACCAAGATTGAGGTTAGAAAATATACACAAGTAGCATGTTTGGACTTTAATAATGATTTATTTTATATTTTTATTAAAATATTAACTCAAAGTGTGAAAAGAACACCAACATAATAATTCTAAAAAACGGATAGGTTTGAATACACACTGTATTTATCTTTAGATACTGGTTTCTGTTTAATAATTATCCATTTTAAATATGTATAAATTTTAATAAATATTGCTGTCCTAGAATTGATGATTAGTTAAACGACTATTTTCGGTACGAGAAATTGACTAGGAAGTTCTTATTTTCGGGGTGATTACAGTAAAACAAGTATCTACAAATGTATCTAGATACATTATGTTAGACTTTGTATTTGGATCTAAATACTTCACAGAAAAAGCATCTGTATTTGTATCTAGGTACCGTTTTCTGATAGTATCTGTATCTGTATCTAGATACACAAAATAATGTGTCTGTTACAACACTGCCTACAACCTACTATAGAGATTATGTCTATACTGGGTGTCCCAAAATGCTGTTTACATGCAATATCTCCCTTATTTGAAAAAATAAAGAAATCAACCAAAAACTATTGTGAATGGCTCAAAATGGCCCTTCGGAAAACATCCTTAAACGCTGGTTAAAAGATCATGCAAACTTGATTAATTTTTCAAATTGCACTCTATTTCTTTTCACGGAAATGTATTTTTCACTTCATTCTGCATATGGTAGTATGCCGTACTTAATTTTATCATTATCATTTTGGATCAGCCTGTACTTATAAAGCAAATAAAATGTTTTTTCCACTACTAGCTATGAAGTTGACAATTATTGCGTCTCCTAGCCAACTGAGAAGTTGAATTTCTCTAGTAGTGGTTAATAATTTTTTCTATTATTAACCTAGGTTAATAATGGATAAATTCAAATGTTTTGAGAATCCAGGGATAGTTGTTTAACAAAAACTTGTGCAACATAATTTTGTATGCCCAGGAGATTGTCTTTAACGTATTTGTAACCCTTGGGATTACTTAATTGTAACCCTCATGTGCGCACGTACCCCTAAGCTGACTTAAGTATAAATTACAGATGATAGCGTCGTCGTCAGAGGCCAGGGGTGAAGTGCTGGGCTAGATAATAATAGAGTGCACTTACCTTAATTTCGCTTCCTTATAAAAAGGGAGAGAGGTAATCCAATAATATAAACACAGTTTATAGTTAATAATTAAAGACGAGTTTATTTATTATTGTTAATTAAATTAGTAAGTCAATTTATAACATTTTTTCACACCAAATAAATTATTGAAGTTTTATTACTTTCACGTAGAAAGAAGTAATATATTGAATTTAAATAATTGAAAATTGAAAAATTATAAAAACTTAAAACCGAAAGTGAGTTCCTTCTTTCTTGAGGACCTAATCAGAACTAACTTAAAGAAAAACCCTATGTAAAAATGTAAACATTTAGAAAACAGTTTAGATGACTAAACAAACTTAATTAAATTAGCAGTGTACGTGTTGTGCAAAACACACATAAAGGTTTCTTCTATTTAGTGGACTGTATTATTTCTTTATATTAAAAATCACTTGCTGCAAGCTTTTAGTTAAAGTAAGAAATTCTGTATTTATTATTTGTTACAAGTATAGTTTTTTGTGACAGAATTATATTGACAAATTGTATTTATTATAAAACAAAAAAAAAACATGGTTGCTTAGATATTAAATATTAATATAGTGTTGGATATTGTTTCCAACATGCTGGGGGCCTTATGGTTTCACAAGAAATCTTACATTTTCTCAATACAAAACTAAGAAAAAGTAAGCAAAGGCTTAAAATTTTTACCTTAAAGATCTTTAAGGTATTGATTGGAACAATCTTATAACTTTGACTACGAAAGTCTTAAAAAATATATGTTTAAGGTTTGACTGCGAAAGTCTTATAAACAATATTAATGCTTTGACTACGAAAGTCTTAAAAAATATATATTTAAGCTTTGACTACGAAAGTCTTAAAAAATATATGTTTAAGCTTTGACTACGAAAGTCTTAAAAAACATTATTAAAGCTTTGACTACGAAAGTCTTAAAAAACAATATTAAATATTTGGCTACGAAAGTCTTCAAAAACAATATTAAATATTTGACTACGAAAGTCTTCAAAAACAATATTACATGTTTGACTACGAAAGTCTTGTAGACTAAGAAAGTCTATTTTAAGAAAACAGTTTTTGACTGCAAAAATCGTTAGAAAATAAAAACTTGAAAATATTTTGTGCCTATATAAAAACACATTTTGAAATTCAAAATTGAAAATAATTAGTTGATAGGTAAAAGAGCTAGTTTCGTTACAGACCTTAAATATACTCCATTTTTGGTTTTAACTTCAACTACTCTTACCTTTTTATCCTTACCGGGAATTACTTTTATAATACGAGCCATTGGCCATTTATAAGATGGGACATTGTCCTCTTTCAAAAGAACTAACATACCTTCTTCGAGGTTAGGTAAATCTTTGTGCCATTTAGGACGGTTTTGAAGTTGTGTTAAATAGTCCTTGTACCACTTCTGCCAAAAGTGCTGTTTCATTTGGGTACATAGTTTCCAAAACTTCAACCTGTTCTTTGGAATTTCAGTGTAGTCAGGCTCTGGAAAGCTCGTTATGGGAGCCCCAATTAAAAAATGACCTGGGGTCAAATAGTCAAGATCTGAAAGATCGTTTGATATAGGCATAAGCGGCCTGGAATTTAATATTCCTTCTACCTGTATAATTAAGGTATTAAATTGTTCATATGTTAATTCATTGTTACCCATTACCCTTTTTATATGGTATTTTGCGCTCTTCACCCCAGCTTCCCATAATCCCCCAAAAACTGGAGAGTAGCTTGGGATAAAGTTAAATTGGATTTTTTCATCAAAAGAAAACTCTTCAATTTTTGATTTTTGTTTATATATTTCTGTAAGCTGATTATTGGCACCTTTGAAGGTAGAGCCATTGTCACAAAAAACATTAGAGGGTTTTCCCCTTCTGGAAATGAAACGTTTGAACCCTGCTAAAAAATTATCCGTTGTCAAATCGGACAATAATTCCATGTGTATAGCCTTAACAGAAAAACACACAAATAATAGTTATTTAATAAATTAGTTTGTTAATGAAAGCGATTAATGATCGAAACTGTTTAAAGCACGAACGAGCGATAGGGAGTGAGTGCCTTTAATAGTTGAGATCATTAGTTGCTCATTAACAAACGAATTGATTACAACAGTTTTTCGTTGACCGTAAAATTCTTCGATTTTAAGATAGAAAATTTCAAATAATACCGAATCCAAACTTGTGCGTATATCTGGTTGCCCAAAGTAAAACATCATCAAAACGTCAAAATCACAAACGGGTTTATTAATGAAAAAGAGTGTATTAATGAGGTCCATTAATGCATCCTTTTTTCACAAAACAGTTACTTAATAAAAAAGAGTGTATTAATGACGTCCATTAATACATCCTTTTTTAGAAAAAATCATTCATTAATATTGACATTAACAAACGGTCAACGAAAAAACTATATATGCCTTTGTAGTTATTGATTTTCTCATACGAGATTGTCTAATATTGAATGGACCACAAAAGTCTGCACCAACATTTTGAAATATTCTAGCCGAACGCACTCGTTGCTCTGGCAAAGAGCCCATTAATTGCTCCGAGCATTTAGCTTTAAATTTAAAGCATATGACGCATTTATGCAAAACTTTTTTAACTTCTCTATTGCCATTAACAAGCCAATAATTGAGATGTAGAGAGCTCAGAACTTGCCTTGGTCCGGCATGTAATAATTTTTGATGTTCTCGTTTTATTATAAGGTTTGTAATATGATTATTTTTTGGTAAAATCACGGGATGTTTTTGATTGTACGTAATATTAGAATGCTGTAGTCTACCACCAACACGTAAAATGCCTTCACTATCTAAGAATGGTGATAGTGAGCTCAGTGAAGATTTTATTGGCAAATTAGAATTGACATTTCATTTCTTCAAAAAAATGAAATTGTTGTTCATATCTTATAATAGTTTTTAAAGAATTTTCTAATTCTGAAAGTTTTAAATTTCCAGACTGTTTATTATTTTCAAATTTTAAATTATGGACAAACCGTAAAATATACGCAACAATTCGTTGAAGCCTTGTAATGCTAGAAAAATTGTTGAAAAATGATTCGTACTTAGTCTTCACTAAATTAACAATACATTTTTCCTCTGGCAAAGGATTTGGAACTATTATTGGTATTTCAGAATGGGAAAAATCTTTTTGGGAAAGTATGTCTGGACCATGGAACCAAAGATTATTTGAATTTTAACTTTTACAGTGGGCAAAAGTACACTTTCCTGCTTGCTTTGAACTGAACTTAAAGTTACTACCTTGTTTTCATTTGCAGAAATACTAGCTGAGCTTTCAACACCTGACTCTTTTTGTTTGTCCAAATGAAGCAGCGAATTGTGGTCCTTTTGGCATGTGGCACATTTAAATGTCAGCTTGCATTTTCCTGAATGGTTATTTAGACACAACCTGCACATTTTTTGATTATCTATAAAAGAAATTCTCTCATTAACGAGAAGAGACTTAAATTTTTTGCATTTATAAAGTCTATGGCCAATTACAGAACAATAGGGGCACCTAATTTCACCTTTTGATTTAATAACAAGATGGGAAAGATGGGTTTTTTCTTTACTTTTATTTTCTTGAAGATTACTAACCTCTAAAGCAGTAGCCCTGTTTTCAAGAAAAGACAAAAATTCTTTTAACGTAGGCAATTTTGAGTTATCCCTATCAATTTGATAAGCTCTGTGTGTGAACTGATCAACTTTTTTAGATAAAATGCAAATTAAAATCATATCCCAACTGTCAACAGGCTGTTGAAGATTTCTTAATGCTCCAACTTGTTGTTTTACATTACTAATAAAATCTCTTAATGAAAAGGCACTTCCTTTTTGTATAGGAGGAATATCAAGAATTGAGTAAATGTGGGAATTTATTAACATAGTCTCATTATTGTATCTATTATTCAAAATTGTCAAGGCTTCAGCATATGAAGAGTTGACTAATGGCAAATTATTTATTAAACTAAGGGCTTCGCCCTTTAAATAATTCCTTAAATAAAAAAGCTTTTCCACATTTTTCAATTGTTGATTTTTATCTACTACGGCAGTAAAAATGTCAATAAAAGACTTAAAATTCGTTAGATCTTTGCCGTCAAAAGTAGGTATGTCAATTGGAGGTAATTTAGAAGTAGCAACACTGTCACTTCTTTGTAATGTCAACGACTCGTTTTGATTTAACCTAGTATTGTTAATGTTACCTGCATTGCCTGTATTTGGCTTTGGCAAGATATCATTTATATCTACATAAATGTCAAAATATTCCGTTTCAATAACATCTATGGTTTCTTGGTAATTTTTATCTAGGCACAAAATTTCAACTTGAAGGTTTTGAATTTTTTAAAAAGCTTCCTGCAGCAGCTTTTTTCTAACCAACATTTGTTCCATCTTCTTAGTTGAGTCAGGATCATCTTTATGTTCTAAAACAAACCGTTTGATACGTGCAATAGATTCAATTGCTTGCTTTTTCTTGGCCTTTAAACGATCAATATCCTTTACTTTTGCCATGTTAAATAAAGTAAAATATCAAATCAGTTATTAAATAGCATAGACAGTTTAGTAAACAATTAAAAGTACCTGATTACTTACTGTTTTACACAAAAAATCTTGCAGTATTACTATACAGTCCTAAATTAACAAATAAAAACAATAATTAACTCGAAAACAACGTAGAAGTTTATAAAAATGGTACACAAGCATAAGAAAAACAGCACTTTTCTTTTTAGGTTATGTCACAGTAAAACGTCAAATTCGAACTGATACGTTCACCTGAAAATTTGATACTCAGCTTGCTACTTTCACCTGGTTGGTACAGCACGCCAACGAACATTGCAAACGGGTAGACACTTTGTTGCTATTTTAGGTTCTGGAATTGGAATCTTTCAAACCAAACTTGAAACTTTCCAAACCAAACTTAGAATTTTCCAAATGTCTTCAAAAATCCGATTCGATTCGACCAAATTTATGTGCAAAACACACATAAAGGTTTCTTCTATTTAGTGGACTGTATTATTTCTTTATATTAAAAATCACTTGCTGCAAGCTTTTAGTTAAAGTAAGAAATTCTGTATTTATTATTTGTTACAAGTATAGTTTTTTGTGGCAGAATTATATTGACAAATTGTATTTATTATAAAACAAAAAAAAAACATGGTTGCTTAGATATTAAATATTAATATAGTGTTGGATATTGTTTCCAACACGTGTGTTTGATAAACTCTAAGACAAAACTTACTTTATACAACTTTAAAACTTACACAGCCAAAACTTTATACAACTTACACAGCCAAGATGTTATCCAACGAAATTCCACAATAACATCATGAACCTAAATTAATTAAATTAGAACGGTGGCTCGACAAACCAATACCATAAATCGCAAAAGGAAAAATCACCCATTTTGAAAATTAAGCAAGGTAAGTTTCTTTTATATATGCTAATTTACTCATAATAGCCCGTTTTATTATATTCTAGGTGCAGTTTACCAAGTTTGAGCTATTGACGGAAGATCAAGAAAAACAATTCAACGTACCAAACGTTGTATTAAGATTTACAATTATTAAATTATATACACACTTAAATAGTATCCTTTTGTTGAAATATAAAACTTTCTATGCATGTTAACATAATGTGAATAAATTATTCCTCTAAAGAAACCCATTTTGAAAATTATTTTCAAAAATTGAGGTTATGTAATGAATAGATCGGATCGTTAAATAATCTTGCATGAAATGCAACTTTAACAAGAAATTATCGCTAATAGGATGTATTTAACTTAATTCCTGTATATAGCTAGCTTCAACCGTACTTCTGAAACTATTAAATAAACCTTTTAACAAAGATTCAATTAAGAACGCCTGAAAGATAGGCAACCCAAATTACCTATTTAACATTTCTACCTGCAAATAACACAGCAATATGTAATTCAAAATCATTTAAAAATTTAACAGGGTGGCCAGCAAGAGTGGTACTTTTAAATTCAATTTTACCCGTTTTCCAGGTCGTAAAATATCATTTTCCTCGGTTTTTTCCTTCACTAATTTACGCATACTCACATTCTTGATCAAATGGTATAAATTTACTTTAGCGGGTACGCCCAAAAGGAGCGTTAGTGGCATCAATCGACAGGGCTTGAAGTGGGGAGTCAAACGGTGCCGGTGACAAAGTGTGGAAACGCCCCTTTAAAAAGTTACGTCACTTTTTGTGCTTCATGTTAAGTTTATGGGAAATTTCTTGTTTCATTGAATTTCAATGGCGCAATAAATTTAATGATGTTTCGCACCTAACCTGACCTGATATGATCTGACCTAACCTAACCTGATATGACATGACCTGACCTATCCTGTCCTAACCTATCCTATCCTAACCAAACCTAACCTAACCTAACGCCGTATTGAATTAGGCAATCCAACGACCTGTCAAATCTAATTCCGAATGACAGTGGTTGGCACACACGTATGTAAACAACCATTAGAGCTTGCGAGGAAAGAGCATTTATATTCGTGTTTTCTAGTTAATTTTGTTGTTTGTTTTTCTCCAGTGTTTTTAGAGAGCTTTATTATTATTATGCCTGTGACTTGTATTGTTGTTAACTGCGGAAGTCGACGCGATCGTGACAATAGGTCGTTTTATAGAATTCCTGGCGTACTGAGTTTACCAAATAAGCCACAGAAAAATGAGTTGTCGAAAACACGCAGGGCCTTATGGATAGCTGCTATAAAGCCTGATGATTTAACCGAATCAAAGCTAAAATATCAGAGAGTCTGCAACAAACATTTTATAACTGATGGTACCTAAGTTTCTAAAACTTTATGGAAAAGTAACCTTCTTCAGCGTTTTGAGAAAGGAAATTTTAGTGGTTTTAGTTTCTAATACATTTACTATTAATAGGGGAGCCTGCCTTATTGGAAAATACCTAAAAACGATGGTTACACAGGTAAACAAGAATATAAATTGTTAAACCTACCTTTCACCAACATCTCAGCTGATAATTTTCGAAGATATTCTCTGTCCATTATACAAAAATTCAGTTTATTTAATAAAAAAACACACCAAAATACTTAAAAACACGATCAAACACTGCAACGCCAACAAAATAAATGCTTTGGTTATGGAGCCTGTCGCCATGTGTGCCAACCAACGTCAGTTTTGTTGACGTTTCTACCGCGTGGTTTGGATTGCCTAATATTTTTCTACGAAAATAAAGGAATTTTTCTAAAATCAAAATATTTATTAAAATCAATTAGGGACACGCTATAAAAGGGCAGTTTAGGCGCTGGGCGTCAGCTTAAACTCGCAAAAAACACATTAATTTCAAAAATCAAAGTACTATTGATTTTCAATGAAAAAAGGTCTCTCGAATAGACTTAACATAGGTAGCAGAAAGGGGAGTAACTTTTGAACGGGGTATTTTCGCACCTCGAGATTAGTGTCATTCGGCTCAGCTCGCCAAGCTGCATCGAAAGGGTAGGGGTTAAAGCTCCGTTCTGCCCGCTAAAGTAATTCTGAGCCAGTAAGGTAAAGCCTAATATTTCTTTGCTTTGAAACGTTTTAATTAATAAAGAATAAATAAGTAAAAAAAGAGAAAAATAAGAAGTATTAAAAATGTAACAGATCTACTCAGTACACTTGAAGCGTTAGCTAACACGCGATTACTAACGCGTGTTAGTGACTACCAAATACTTTAATATTATTAATACCGGAAACTCCATATACTTTAACATATGAAAATAGGGGACATTTTTGTGGCTCCATCTTCGCAGATGGGTGTGCAACTAACAAATGGTTTTTCGGTGAGAAACCTTTATCTAATTAAAAAATAGCACTATTTCTGTTAAGCAGTGGTTTATTACTGTTTTGACAAAATATATAAACTTTTACAATTTATCTAAACTATTCAATTTTTCATTACAATGGCGATTTTTTAATTACCTTCTAAATATTTTAGAAATGTCAGGTTTATTTGCACACACAGCAAGAGGCGCTATTAAATTTTGTCTCCCATTTTTCAAAATAAGTATCCGGTATTAATAATATTAAAGTATTTGTGACTACCACGACCTCCTTGATTTGACGATTCGTTTGACGAGATGTCAAACATCCAAATCGAGGAGGTCGTGGCGACTACATAGCATTAATAGCAGTACACATTATTAAGAGATTAACGCGATCCAGGTTGTGCAAATTCCCGGTTTTCAAGGTTTCCAGGTTCACTGGCCACCCTGTTTAAGAAACACTTTATTTAGTAATAAAGGACTCATAAAACAAAACAATATCAATAGAAAATCTTGAAGAAATCAATAGAAATTCTTTGTTCGTAATGGCCGCAACTTCATGTATCACGTGTTCAGCAGTTTGGACAAAGCACAAACCGGTCAACGCGCAAACGCAGCAAAACTGGGTTGTGGTTACATTCCGCCGCCGGGAACTTATTTTAAAGGAAGAGTAAATAAAGATTTCAAAAATATGTTTATGAAATAGTTTAAAAATATGTAGTAATATGAAAAATATGTAGTTTTTCATAAAATATGTAGTGAATACGGACCCTGCAATTTCTTTATTAAAAGTAGCGGGGACAGCGATGAAAAGATATAATCCCTAAAGTAACCAATTATGTTGAAAAAATAGTTCCTGCCTTTTTGAATAAATTTTAGATAGTATTTTCAAATTTCTTCAAGAAATTTTTGGAAGTTTGTACATATGTAAATGTCAAAAGTAAACTTAATTAAGAAATGCCACCGTTCGCCTGTTCTTCTGTCAAAACACATTGAGCAATTTGAGAGGCACTCGCATTTTAGTACTTACAGTGCTGTCAGATCTAGATTGGCTCCTTTTCTTTGTTTTGTGCATAACAAACAATTTCAAAGAAAAAGAGCTATCAGAGGAACCTTAACAAGCACAGTTTACATTTTATTTCAATACACAAATCCGTTTACCACTCCCACCAATGATCACATCCAATGTAATCTTTTTTTTTACATTACTAGCAGGACTTAAAGTCATTAAAAAATTAATTGAACTAATATGAAAACTTCACAAATAATGTTGTATTAGTTTATTAATGTGAAAATAATCACATTACAAAATGTATATTTATAGCTATTTATAATAATTAATGTTGATACATTCACAGATTCAAAATTAATAATACTGCACAAATTTCACCTCTGACTAGTATCTCTCGGTCTATAAACTATACCTCTACTTTTCATTTCACGTATAATTCCTTGAGGCAATCTTCCTGATACAGAAATAGCATAAACACCTTTACAAAATCGATCTATAAAAGAAAAATCACGTTTTTTCCTTCAAATAAAAGATTAACAAAGTACATACTTATTCTTTGCCATTTGCAAACCCAACTGTCTTCAGGACTCATTGCAGAAATCATTCTGAAAAATGATCAACAGTAAGCAATGTAAATATGTACAGTGGTACCTTGGTTTGCGAGCATAATTAGTTCCGGAAATGTTCTCGCAATCCAATGTATTCATATATCAAAGCAAATTTCCTTAAAAGAAATAATAGAAGCTCGGATGATTCGTTCAACAACTATTTAGTATACATATAAAAATGATATAAAAATACAGAATCAAGTGTTGTTTCAGCACAGTTAGACCCCGCAAACATGAAGCGTTTGCTAATGCACGTTTATAACTCTATAGCATTACATAAGTCGCGTGATGTTGGTGAAGCACATTGAAGGCGCCATTCGACATTTCCCATACTAACGACTGGTGACGCCGTGTTAAGCATTTGCATGTCTATGGTCGAGAGTTTTTGGTAATGTGCGTTCAACTGTAAGTAATTGTCACATTAATTGCTTAATGTGTAATGGGTCTTAGTACTAAAAAGCAGCTGCCTAGACACAAAACTAAAACATGCTTTATGCACACACATGTGATCACAATGCTGTAGTAAACAGTATACTCTCGCACAAACGCGATCGGACAGATCATGTTACGTTTAGCGACAAAGCATATACGTACTACTCATATTCTAAGAACTCGCTCGTCTATAAAGATAAAATTTATAAAAAAAGTTTGCACGTCTTGCAAAACACTCGCAGACTAAGTTACTCGCAATCCAAGGTTTTACTATATTTAAAACAACAAACGTACCCATCAAAATTTGAACTTGTACAGTCATATACATTGTCTCTATTATTCTTCATACGAAGAAATTCGTCACAATTATCGCAACCTTCATATTCAAATTGATCAAAAGTCTGGAAAAACAAGTTTGGTAAATAAGTGCATAACCTCAAAGTTATCAAACGTTACCTTAATTAAAGAGCAAACTAGACATGCTCTTAATCCACGTAGATCCTTGGGAACTGTTTCTAAAGTCATATTGAAGACCTTAAAGCAAATCAAATCTTAATTGTGGACAAAAATGGAGTTTGCTTGAAATTGCTGGTATGCAAACACTAAAAGCAGAAGCAATACGTTAATGCAATACGTCAAACAGCTGACAGTTGATTTGACAAGATTTGACGACTCGGCTGACAGCGGTATATATCAATGTTGCCAGGTTCAAGAAATAAAAGTAACCATATCAGAACTAACTATGTTGTCAGATTTTCACCAACTGAATTTGAGCATTTCTGCTAGATATGATGTGCCCTTTACTTATAAGAATATACTAGTTGTAACACAGGAACAATGTAAAAATTTGTAAAAGCACTAAAATTTGCTTTCAGACCCTGCTATTTCTCTACTCTGCAATATCTTTCCACGTTTCTTGAAATACTCTGAAAGATCTAAACACTAGCTTTAATCGGACATCTGGATAAGCCAGATAACTCAAAAAATAAGAGAATTATGAGAATTTTAGTTACATCATGCAGAATGTCGGATAGCAGAAACTTCTACTTCGACCATTTTTTATCCAAAAAATCCGAAAACATTAATTTAATATCATTTCATATGTATCTATGCAAGAAAGAAAAGTTTTATAAATCTGTACAGATACTGAAAATACGTAACCCGTACTTACAAAATCAGAACAGTAGTTACCTTAAAATAACTATTACTGAAACATTATTTGATTGTGTCTGAATTGAAAGAAAGCGTCCAGAGTCAAAAAGAATTACTCATTTTGCCTTTGTCATAGGTTTACTATCTTATTATGAAAACTGAGAACCGTGTTCTTCAGTCCTTTAAGAAGCCCTTAGCAAAAGGCATCTTCCGTGCGGTTTATTGTCTGTCTATCATTTCAAGCTGACGTTTTTTTAGCTTATTTCAAAGGGCGGCGTACTAAAATCTTCTAAAATACTTATTGCGATAACACTTGACAACACTGTGCTATTTCAAATAATTATGAATTATTTTAAATATTTCCCTCCAATTAATTTATAACCTAACCTACAATTCCTATCGTAGAGCTGTTTATAAAAATAATAATAATCAAGAACATAACATTTATTATCTGCAGTCATGACAAAAGGAGAGAAAAAAACAAATCTACCATGGTAAAATAACGTCAATAACCTAAAAAACAACTCAATATCAAATAATGAAATATTTTCCAGGGTAGAAAAGTATCGACCGTCAGCTTTAGACGAACTAGTATCGCATGAAGATATCATAAGAACAAGTAATCTTTACACTAATAACTTTTAACAGTTTTAATTTACTTTGCAATTATTATGTTTTCTAGTTAGCAAATTTATTCGAGAAGATCAAGTGCCACATTTGTTATTTTATGGTCCTCCAGGTACAGGAAAGACTAGTACAATTTTAGCTTGTGCTCGTCAGTTATATACACCGAAACAGTTCTCATCAATGGTAAACACATAAAATAACAATTTTAATTTGATACTAAGATAATTCATTTTTAGGTATTAGAATTGAATGCATCTGATGATAGAGGAATCGGCATTGTTCGTGGTCAGATTCTAACCTATGCCAGTACAAAAACCATATTCAAGTCTGGTTTTAAATTAATTATACTTGATGAGGCTGATGCTATGACTATGGATGCTCAAAATGCATTACGTAGAAGTAAGTAGCATAATAAATAATTTATTATTAAATATTTAATCAATATAAAAGCTATTACTCATGTGGTCACTCTACTATAATTAATTAATATACGTGAAAGAATTTGTTTGTATTGTGTAGGTATTACCATAGTGACTTAACAAAGAAACTTTCAATATGTTCTAATCCATAATGTATGCAATTAACACTTGCTGCCTTTGGTGACAAATTTTGATATTGCGCTGAGTTATGATTGCCCATTATTGATTTAGTGAAAGTGAAAGCATTTAAATACAAGAAAATATAATTTCAGTGTATATTTAAAACAGTCAATGCAGGTTTACATTATTTTATATGTAAGTATTAATAATCATAGCACCCTTAATTTATTCTTGAAGTATCTCTCGTTTCGGTAAGTATCATTATTAATCTGAAGAATATTCAGGCTGATTTTGATTATAGTTGTTCATTAAGCCATAAAACTCTAATGGTACTATGTTGTTTGATCCTCTTATTAATTTATCTTCTGATATGCATAGTTTATCTGAATGGCAGGATTCTGTAATGTATTTAAAATTTAATTTTATAGTAATGAATACTTTTTAAAATTACTAACCTTGATCGCAACATACTCCATCAGCAGCGCATCTTCCAGTATTTTTTCTACAGGGCATACTACCGGCAATGCAAGGTTCAGATTCATGGAAATACCCTTCACGTTTGCAAATTATAGTTTCTGGAGTTCCTATTAGGCATCCGAATGGCCCACAGCATATGTTAGGGCCAAAACATTGTCCACTTCTTGCAGGTCCACATGCAACGCACTGAAATATAATTTATAAAATCAGTCAAAACAGTCAATTTTGGGACACTGTTTTGGACAAAATCAAATGGTTAACTTTGTAAAACTGTTTTTATGCACAGATGCATTATAATTAGACTATTATTTTAAGACTCATCTAAATATAAAAGTCTTTTTATGGCCCAATGGTCTCTTTATGGTCAGACGGGCAATAACGAAACGTCATTTAAATGTCAGAAGCTTTTTGTATAATTTGATTAGTTCTTAATATAATTTGTAAACTTCTTACCAATGAAAATAAGCTGAAATTAAATATTTTGGAATAGTAACTATAGTAACGAACTTCGTATAATCACATAAGTATACGCACAGCTGCTTGATGTACCTACGTACTCATTTAATTATATTTTTACACAATAGATTTGACATAAAACTTAATCTGTGCATAAAATAGTGTATGTATAACTTGCTTTTAGGGCCCTACAGCCTAGGGCCTTTTCATAGCCCTCGGCTGATGCCTCGGGCTAGAAATAATGCTTCTGGCCATAAAAGTTTCATTATGCCCTTAATACATAAATAACTATTATAATAATAATAATAGTTTTATTAACCAAATTATAAACGGCTCTTTAAGCCTTTTACATATAATTGGTTATTATGGACTTTTTACTTGGGAACTTGGGCTTAAGACCTATAATCTTGGCTGTCGTTCCTCATGTGATATTGCTGCAATCAGATATTTTTTTATTTTATAAAATTATACCAAACTAAAACATTTTATATGAAAATTAAGAATGCTTATTTTCACATAAATGATAACATTTGTATTATTAACATCGAATATCAAAAGGGAACATAAAAAGTATCTTCTAAATTCTAAAAATAAAAAGAAACTAAAATTTTAAATTGAAACTGTCAGCGTTACCTACCTTACATTTTAACTTCTCAGCAATAAAATACTGAATTTTCTATTAACAAATATGCAAAATAACAAAAACATGCCAATGTGAAATTATTGTAGTACTCATACTTTGCATAACAAACCGTAGACAAGTTACCTCAAACTGTACTCTGTTATTACAATAATAACTATTGTAACCCTTGTTTTCCAGTATGCTATTATACATATTAATAATTACTTACAGGTTTGATATTAGTTTCTGTAATACTAAATTTTCCGTTTCTTTTGCCCCCACGTGGACAATTTGTAATTAAACAGCCTGCAACTAATTGTTGTAGGGCAAATAATAAAGTTACTAACAAAATGGTTTTCGAATGCATGTTTACTTGATGATGTGAGATACTTCTCTGCATGTCTACCTAGATATCTCCAGTGCTTTTATATCTCTCAGATATAACGTTTTTAGCAATAAAACACCTCCATCACTTTTTCTTATTTGAATGTGATACATTAACATTTTGTATGAAGGGTGAATTTTAATATACACTCAACGGATTAAGCTTTTGTTGTGTCGAAGAAAATTTAACCTGCTTAAAATGAATATGTGATGAACATGTCTGATTCTGAAGAGGAGTATATTGAAAAGCAAATTAAAGTTGTTTTTCTTGGTGATGCTAATGTTGGAAAGGTACGAAATGTAGAATTAAAATGAGTTTTTGATTATAAAATAATTGTGATTGTTCTAGACAAGTATAGTGAGAAGATTTTGCCAAGATGAGTTTACCAGGCAGTATAATCCAACAGCAGGTGCTGATTTTTATACGAAACACCTTGTCCTTCCTGGGGGTCGTGATGTGACTGTTATAATTTCCGATGTTGGAGGGCAGGAATTAAATGGGGCCATGTTGGATAAATATCTATATAATACAAATGTTAGTATGCGATTATCTTGATAACTTCTCTTAAAGAGGGAGCAAAATTAGAAAATGGGTTAATTCTCAGACTACAAAAATGCAAGGTGTTTCATATTCTAAATTTTATAATTAGGTAATGATATTTGATGACTGTTCCAGTAATATGGCTTCTCGAAGTCGGCTCTAATGTTTTGGTATGGCTTATTTTTCAATTTGTGTGCTGGGTATGTAGTATACATGTTGACCCACAAAAGCTTTAAAGATAAATAAGTTGCACCCATATAAAATTAAATTGTCCCGTCAACTTAATGAAGATGATTTCGATAGACAATCTGAGTTTTTGTAAATAAATGACAACGTTGATAAATGAAAATCAAATTGTTATATATGTTACTAGTCAATAGTGAAGACTTAAATATACACTGTACATTTACTATAAAACCCTTTATTCAACTTTGTACAACATAACATGAACATAACTTTTCGTAATTCCGTTTGTCAACAACTATCTTGTTTTCAGTTGCCATAGCAACCTCAGCCTACATATCACAAATAGTGGTTCAAAATATTTTGTTTCAGTGATGAATCCACTTTTTCCTTTAACGGGCTAGTCAATCAGCACAATTGGTGTCGGTATTAGGATAATCCACATATTTATCGTCAAACTCAAACCCATTTTCCATTAAAATTAGATTCTTGGCAGGAATTCTTGGTAATGCTATTCGATCCATTTGTATTCCCAAGCCCAATTTGATTGGAGACAGGGACACCAAAATTGGCCAGCTATGCAAAGACATGGGATACATGTGAAGGATTATCAGTGTTGCCAGGTATATTATGATCATATAACCACAGCATGCATATGTGTAACTTTCTGCTGTTGATACTTTCCATAAAAATAAATAAATTGGCAATGCTCGTCAGCATTGTCATGCAATTAAACACGTTTTGTGAGCGTTGTTTTAGTTTGAATATTTTTTTTCTTATTTAGATAAATTTCAGGTTCCCCATTTAATTCTGGCATAATAGATATTTGACTGGTTTGTAGTGTTTTATTTAACAACAAAAGTAATATTTCGGATGATACAACATGCACCAAACTGAACTATGCTAAAATTAATGTCTGGGATTATGAGAGCACTAATTACACCATATTAGAATAATAGGCGATATACAATTTTATTTAACTGGTAACTTTACAAATAGAGTTTAGACTAGAGATTATGATGTAGACATTTTCTTTGAACAAAAAAGACACACTTACTAGAAGAGAAATTTGTGAAATAACTTTTCAGTGCAGGTCGAAGTCTAAGGTATTGCAAAACATGTTATTTTAGAGAGTAGGCATAGAATTTCTCAAACAATGATTAACAGCAGGTTTGTTCCAACAATGATCAGCGTCTAGTTTAAAATTGCAAAAAGAAATTTAGCGGTTAAGATTTCATTTTAACATAATGAAATATAAATGAGATGTTATATTGCCATTTAAGAACTTGTAGGCATTATCTGGGTTGTAATTCTTGTCAAGACCTGCGATCCTTTCTGCATAGTTGAATGTATGTATTCAACAATATAACAAGTGTTTATTTTCTGCTCTTCATATAAAGCAGAAATTTTTATAATAATATATTGAATTAATTCATAAATTTCATATCATTATGTAGCTGATTTGAAGTAGCAATTATTAGTTAAATTTGTTTCTTAGGATCTTCATTGGTTTGATAAAAATTAATGAAAATAGTAAATAAATTTACTGTGTTAATAGTAAATATAAAAATTTTATTTTGTTTGGTGTATTAAAGGTGATAAACATTGAAAGAGATAAAACTTCAAATGGCAGCAAAAACTTGTATTAAATGTAAAGTGGATTTCGATTTTGAATCTAATCAAATCTTTTCATGTGATAGCTGTAAAAAATTTATATGTGCAGACTGTAGTGATCTAACAAGCTCTGAAATTAAATGCCTTCAATTAAAAACAAAAAAACGGCGTTTAATCTTTTTGTGTACTGATTGCGAAAATGGATTTTGGATTGTACCCCAATTATCACAGCAGCTTAAGGATCTACAAAACAGTTTTGAAAAATTCTTAAAAGATAATGCAAATGTAAAAACTCAAATAAATGTCAATAGTGTTCAAAGTGATGATCAATATGAGTCGATAATAATGGAAATGATGGATCGAAAAAATCGTGAATCTAATATAATCATATCTGGCATAAAAGAATCTCAAGCCTTAACAGGTCAACGTCAAGCAGATGACTTAAAAGGAATAACCGATGCTATTAAAGATTGTAACGTTGATACCTCTGACATGAAATTCTTCAGATTAGGTAAGCCAATACCAAATAATCACCGTTTATTAAAGATAATTTTTAAAAATAAGAATAGTGCACTGCAAGCATTGAAAAATAAATCTAAAGTATTATCTGGCATTAAGATTTTTGGTGATCAAACTCAAAAACAAAGAGATTATTATACATCTGTTAAAAATAAAGTGGAAGCTATGAAGAAAAATGGAGATTTAACAAAAACTATTAAATTCAAAAATGGTGTTCCTACTATTATTGATAAAACAGAAAATGCATCAAAAAATTAGTAGAAGGTCCTAATATACCTCTACACGTTGACATTATATATGGCAACATATGTAGTATGATAGCTAATAAGTCTGAATTCATTATTAAATATTTACAAACCTTCTTTAATATTACTAAGCGAAACTCGCCAAACTAATGATATTGAGGATGCTGAACTACAGTTAGATGAATATAATCTCATACGATGTGATTCTGAATCACGTCATACGGAGGAGTTTTATTATATGTTACGAAGAATATATCATATTCCCTTTATAAAACTTACATGTTTGGAGTTAATTATTGGTGCAAGATAATCAAAATCAAAATAAATGGTTGGAATGTTGCTGTTGGTGTTCTTTATCACTCCCCTAATCAAAGTCATATTCATTGAAAATCTTGAAAACATCTGTGAAGATATTTTCACCGGTAATAATAAGACTATCCTGATAGGTGACGTAAACATAGACTTTTTAGGTAATGATTTCTATTATAATAAGTTAAAAAATGTACTTAATATCTTTGGAATCAAACAAAATGTGCAGGAGTATACCCGCATCACAAATACGAGTTCAACTTTAGTGGATTATGTTCTCACTAATTTTGATGTTGAAAGTAATGTTCACCACACTCCTAAAATAACAGATCATTCTTTTGTATCTGTGAATTTCTTATCAAATAAAAAAACTTGTCAAACAAATGCTATAAAAAGATTTAGAAACTTAAATGTAAATAATTTACGCATTATTAATTTGGAATTAATTGATACTTCATTTCTGTTAAATTGTGTTGATGTTGATTTGTTTTATTCAGATTTTAGGAATAAATGTGAAGCTATTGTGAACAGGATTGCTCGTGTGAAACATTATGTTTTAAATAAGAATAGTTTACCATGGTATGACTATGAATACGGGGGACTCAACTGAGGAGACGAATTGGCAATGGGCGTTCCAAACATTTGCGTACCCAATGGCCTGTATTTTAAAAAATTTTCGTTAGAGGGCGCTTCGGTCCTTGACAACGCTCAGACCACGCTGGCCATTGTTGACAGTTCGCTGGAGTGCCATATGGGTCGCAATGTTTCATAAAAATTAGCCAGATTTGCGATAAAATTTGCGATAAATCGCATAATCTGTCAACACTGTCAGCGTTGTCCAGAATCGTAGCGCCATCTAGAAGTAACGTTCAAACTTGAATTAACGTTCAAGGTCGGGGACGCTTTATTTGACTCGTTTCGTCTCCTCAGTTGAGTCCCCCGTAACTATGAATTAAAAGTTAAAGGAATAAATAAAGATGAAACGTATAAAATATTTATAAATGATAAGACTGAAGCCAATTGGAATGCTTTTAAATCTGAACGAAACGAATATGTCAATTTATTGAAAGATAAAAAAAAAAATATTATTTGAATCAGATAAATTTACACAAAGGTAACCCTCGTGAGATGTGGAAAACATTAATAGATACTAAAAATTCAGGATCTTGTTTTGCTAATGGTATTGAATTCGAAATCAATGATCAAATTAAATTAATTTCAAACTTAAGTGATATTGCAAATGCATTAAATCATTATTTTGTTGATAGTATTGTGACTATAGTTAATTCTATCGGCCCAGGTTCTGAAGTTCAGGATTATGGGTAGTTAAGAAATGATGTTGAATGGTCGGAATTTCATCCAATTGAACTATCACATCTTTCTAAAATAATTAATAAAATTCCAAATAAATCCTCCAGTGAAATAATGGATAGTAGGTTTATTAAAAATGTTTTTGGTAATATTGGCCATTTACTATTGCATTTAATTAACACATCGTTAACTAGTGGTAAATTTCCTAAACAGTTAAAAACTAGTATTATTGTACCTATCCAAAAAGTTTCCAATACAATCAAATCCTCAGAATCTCGTCCAATTAATACTCTTCCTTGTGTTGAGAAATTACTTGAATTAATAGTATATGATCAGTTGTTGAATTACTTAAATCAAAATAATATATTGATGTTAAATCAGTCAGGCTTCAGACCACAACATTCGTGTGAATCTGCATTGCAGCTTACAGTTTCTAGATGGAGAAATTCTATTGATGAAGGCAAATTTGTAGTTGCTGTATTTCTCGATTTAAAAAGAGCATTCGAGACTCTTGACAGAAACATACTTATTGCTAAATTGGAATCAATTGGTATTAAAGGCACGGTCTTGGCATGGTTTAATGATTATCTTCATGAACGCCAACAGATAACTAAAATTGATAATGTTTTCTCTACAGCAATTATTAATAATTATGGTGTGCCCCAAGGTAGTGTTTTGGGGCCCCTTTTATTTCTCATTTACATTAATGATATAAATTATCATGATCAATATGATTTCATAGATCTTTTTGCTGACGACACACTATTATCAATTGCTAGCGATAATCTAGATGATGCATTGACAACAATGAATTACTACCTCGAAACAATAGTATCATGTTTTAATAAAACAAATTAAAACTCAATATTTCTAAAACTAAAGCCATGTTATTAACTACAAACTTTAAACATAAGCAGGTTAACACTGACCAGTCAAATTTGATTGCTGATAATTGTAGAATTGAATTTGTGACAGAATTTAAGTACCTAGGATTTATGTTAGATTGCAATTTAACTTTTAATACCCATTTTTCCTATATATCAAAAAAGATTTCAAAAAAACTTTACTTTTTTTCTAGAATATCATTACATCTATCCGAATATAGTAAGGTTACACTTTATAATACTATAATTCAACCACACTTTGATTACTGTGCAACTTTATTATACTCTTTTAGTCTTGATAAAATTTCTGCATTACAAAAATTGCAGAATCGTGGTATGAGAGTCATTTTGAGATGTAACAGATACACAAGCATATCTAGTATACTTGATTGCTTACAATGGTTACCTGTAAATAATAGACTGTATTTGTTTGCTATGATATTTGTTTTTAAAATATTAAATAATTTACTACCAGTATACTTTGATAATTTTATTATATACCAGAGACAAATTCACAACTATAATACCAGAAACATATAAATAGTTTATGTCTTCCAAGGTGTAATCTATCTAGTTCAATGAAGTCACTATTTCATAAAGGCTTGAATGAATTTAACAAATTACCTCAATAAATATAAAAAAATCTAAAACTTTAAATGAATTTAAATGCAACATGATCTGGTATATTAGAAATCGTGCATAGCATTTCTGTTACATAATTCCTGATGACTATTGATTATATATAGCATACAATGTGTAAACTGTTTATCAAAAAAAAAATGATAATATTTTTTTCTTATATAAAATTTGTATTGTTATAAACTATTTCAAAAATATTGTTTTGTATCTGTATTTGATATATGTTTTTAAAATATTGTGTATATTAGGACTCTATTGAAAATAAAGGTTCACGATCATTCGTTCATAGTCTCCGTGTGTTTTTTGTTTTACAATAAGGGACCTTTCACGCTTTATCTGAAACTCATGTAAGCTTTATGAATGGCTTCTATGAATAACCACATTTTGAGGGATCAGCAACAACTTGTTGCCTGAATTGTCAATGCCATTCTTCGATAGAATTATTTGTTTTTGTTAGGCCTTCCTGTACACCATATGATGTCAGAAAATTAAAGTGAATGCCGACACTGACGTTTTTGTGGTAATTCAATTCAGGTGCCCTCAAAATAATTTAAAATCGACTGGGCTACTAAAGGTAACACATTTTCTTTACAAAGTGTTTTAAATGTGTCAACTATGTTTCCTGTAGGGATACATGCTATTGCCGATGATAATCTACAGTTTTGAAGCAAAATTCGATTCCGAAGCATTCAAACTTAGGTTTCTTCGATTTTACCTGGTAGCAGTGCATAAACCAAGGTAATTGCAACATTTTTCTTTAATCCATGTGGTGTGAACAGTTGATGAAATAAATGTGGCATAGGTTTGAAGGAGTCGTCCGCTTACCATTGGTCAGCATAGGCCAAGAGTGAAAGATTTTGTCTTTCTTAGACAATAAGAAAATTAGTACCTGTTCATCATTTGGACCTGAATCTAACATCAAAAATAATTTCCCGTTTCTTGTGTTTGTATATTCTTCCTAAAAAACAATGTTTTTGCGATGGAGATTCCATACATTCTGTATTGATGTTTTGATGCTCTTCACTTTTGGAAGATTGGCTGCTATAGTTTGACTAAGCACAACAGATACAGTTCCTATTATGTAATGTGGTGCATCTTGTCTATATTTAGTGCTGTCATTTTAAAGTGTTACACGGCGCTATCTCAAAAAATGAATTTGACTATCTGAATACAATTTGGGAGAGATAAGTGGTAGAAAGGAGCACACATTTTGATTGCTTTTAAATCTTTACCCCATTTTTCAGTATATTTTAGTTTGTACATCGGTAACTATGAAACACCCTGTATAATTTTCTATTATAATGTATTACAGCAGGGGATGGCAACCTTTTTTATATCATGGTTAAATTTTTTTGGGAAATCACAGAACCAGGATAACAGGCATCACCATATATGACTGACTGACCACAGGAAATCGATCTTTCTAAACTTGTCCAAATATAGGTCTTCAATCCTTAAGGTAGAAAGTCACCCAAACCTTACAACTCAAGAATTACATAATTTAAGTATATTTGGTAAATTCAATGTTGCTCTTTCGATTGATACCCGAAAAACGGCATTTCACCACGTATATACCGAGAAAACGATTAACAAAGTTGCAGTCAAATACATTGATGTATATGGGTTTACACAGTATGCCCAAGAACAACTTGAAAGTTTTATATTTAAACAACTCACCATGTATATGAAACACTATGTAACAATAGTTTAGAAATTGTATTTTATATTAACGTTAAAAAAAACTGCAGTTTACCTCTTAATTATTGAGATATTTCGATTATAAACTTGTATTCCAGCTGTAACCGGAAACTGATGACTGAAGTCCCTGCACATGCAAAACCCTATTATATGATCTGGCAACGTTGCTTCGCGCAGAAATTCGCCAATCAAATTTGATATGTTAGATGAATTGTATGTTGGTATTTTTTATATTACTTGAAAATAATGATATACGTAAATAAATTAAATAGTATCATAGTAGTTAAAAATCAAATATAATAAATAAAATTGAATGAAATAAAATGAAAATTGTATTAACATTGATTTTTCTCATTACTTGTACGTGATCCCAGACGTAGTTCGGCGATGTGGTCGCGGACTATTGAGTGCGTGCTCTATATTAAAGAGACATTTTGAGTAGACAAATCAGTCTAATTTTTGATTAATAAGTGAGTAAATATGAAGTTCATTTGTAACCGTTTATATGTGTATAAAAAGGATCGAAGTTCTGTACTGCAATATTGAAAAACAGTGATAAACTTACAACGGCCTTTTTATAGTTAGTTCCCGCTCTTGAAGCAAAGTTTTCTCGTAACTTTTTCTCTACTTGACTTCTCTATAATATCCCCTGCTTGCTTCAACGTTGTTTTGCTCACATAAGACATGTCAAGTGATGTGAGAATCGCGTTGATTTGACTTGCCCCAATACCGGCATCGATCATCGTTGAAGATCAATTTTTGATTAATTAATGTTATACACAAAAAATTATAATGATAATAGGAAATAGTATTAAGAATCTTCTACCTGCTGCAAGTTTTATATTCAAAACATGACGTTTTGTAGAATCATCATTGGGGGAATATGTTTCTGATCTGTGAACGTATTTGAAAACTTGGCAAGAAGGGCAGCGAATCGACCAAATTGAAGCTATACAACACACTTGTTCTTTTATGATGTCATCAAAAAATAATTTTTGGTCACAATCATATTCATAACAGCGCATAAAACTATTTAACGTGCAGCAGTCAATAATTTTTACCAAACTCTAACCTCACTTTGGTTTTACGTCAAATACTGATCGTACATTGCGTTGCCAAATCTTACGCATCAATGTACACTACGTTAGTAAAGCGAACAACGATGTTATCATTATTAATTTGTTTTCTGATTTAAAATGACAATTTTTGTGTGCTAAACAACAAATAAATAATTTTTTAATTTTCTATAATGTTTATATGTGAATTAAAATTTGTTGATTTTATTCATATACAGCAGCTAGCTTGACTTTAGATTTGGGTGACTTTCTACCTTAAGGAGTAGGGAGCATTAGAACTGGTACTGGTGCGCAATCATAGAAATCTACTTGCCTGGATCATATCTATTTGGCTAAGAATTTTTCTGTTGCTCTGATTGTTACTAACCTGAGCATGGGAATAGCATTTTTTGCTTGCCACTTCAAGTGCCCCCTACTTGCCAGACTCAAAGATTGGGAGTTTTTATTTGAACTGAACATTTTGAGACCAAGTTTGGCTCAATTGGGCTCGATCATTTTTTGGGGTGCTCGTAAGAAAACCCATTTTGCTGAACTGTGCACCAGTGATGTACTGTCATATATTTATTTGAAGGGTGAGCCTAGCCTATAGTTGAAAACCACTTAGCCACAGGTTGCCAACCCACTTCTCCTTTACAGAATTCTAAGAAGTGATATTTCTAGATAATCGTATTGGTCTATGACATCACAAGTGCATCTAGTTTTGACTCCTTACCCAGTTGGATTGACACTGTTTCTGGTTTAATAACAAAACCAACCCTAACAGCTGTATTAGGCAATAAATGTAAGCTTTCTAATGCTACCATTACACTATTGTGTTTTTAAATATTTCATTTTAGATGATTTAGAACATCAGCGTGCTATCAGGGTTGATAAGACACAACAGTTTGCAAAAAAATACAATTTGCAGAGTTGTTTGGTGTCTGCTAGAACTGGTGAAAGTGTAAGAATAATTATTTAATGTAATATATCTTTCATTAGAGATTGCATTTACAGCTTAATGCTAGCATAATGGAACTTGTTGCTAAATATCTGGGCATTCAGTTAACAAGAGCAGACAAAGAACATCAACAACCAATTGTGAAAGCAGAATTAATTCCACCAACTCCTGCTGATAAGAAGCCGCTAACAAGACAAATGCAAAAACCCAATCACTCGTCAACTGTTTGTTCAGTGCAGTAGATTTTCTATTTTGTTATCACATTATTATTATGTACCAATTTTTAATGTTTAATAAATTCTAATTATTATTTTGTTTTGTTTGTTTTTGGTTTATTTGTCTCAGAAATATTAAAACTAATGAAAAAAAAGTTATAATTATTGGGTTTTTCTTACAGTTATTGAAAAGTATACAGAAAATGTCCGGTTTTGCATTATATGTAACTATTTGAGCAAAATCATTCCAGCACTCCAGTCAAGATGTACGAGATTTCGTTTTGCTCCTTTATCTCCAGAACAGATATTACCCAGGTTAGATTACGTTATCGAACAAGAAAAGTAAGTTTGTTTCATCTAGTTGTTTATAAATTGTATATTTTTCCTTTTTTTAAAGACTTGAAGCGACTGAAGATGGAAAGCAAGCATTATTGACTTTAGCAAATGGTGATATGAGAAAAGTATTAAACGTCTTACAGAGTACTTGGCTGGCTTTTAAAATGGTTAATGAAGATAATGTTTATACATGTGTGGGGCATCCTTTAAAGAAAGATATAGAAAATATCATTAAGTGGCTGCTTAATGATGATTTTAAAACAACTTACGAACGTATCCTTTGATATAATTTTTAATTATTGATACCTATACCTGTATTGAAATTCCTTAATGCTGCTGTAGATATAAAACAGTTAAAGACAGTCAAGGGATTAGCTTTAGCAGATATTATTACTGAAATACATACTTATGTTCATAGAAGTAAGTATTTCTAGAAAACTATTAATTTATAAATAATGTTTATTCTTCATAGTTGAATTTCCTCATAACATCTTAATAGAGTTATTGGATAAAATAGCTGATATAGAACATCGTTTAGCAAATGGTTCCAATGAAAACATTCAATTAACTGCTCTTATCTCAGCTTTCCAACATGTCAAAGATATAACTCCACCTGAATGTTCTTAATATTAAGATTAATTATATACTTTTTATTTTTGTAATTGTGGATCTGTTTTTGAAATAAATAATTATTCTGATGCAATGGTATTAATGCATATTAATGTTTTTTGCACTTAACTGTGTTAAACCAGCTAGTTAAGAGCAGAGTACGAGACCACGTTTCAAACGAATTGATCTTAACGTAATTCTTATTCTATTTCTCAAAAAACTTCTGTAATAAAGAATCATTTTCTCATTGTTTATCCTACCGTGCATTACCTAATCGAACAGAGAAAAGTACTCGACTGCAATCGGCAGCTGATACCACCCGAAGCCCACACACCGGCTACGAAACAGATACGAAAAAAGTTGCCCAACTATGTTATGAGAAATAAGCGACGTTAGTATTTGTATCTTATATGGGCGATTGTAAATGTTAACACACGTCAAATGCACATTTAGAATTCGACACTATACGACAAAGATAGTGCATTAGCCTAATAAGTGTGGGGAACTGAGATGGACAATGCAGCATTTTACTTTAATCTCGTTATTGTTACTTAATTAAACAAAATTTGCAGAAAATAGAAATTTGAGCAGTTACCTATATGTTTACAGATTAGAGGGAAGTACTTTATGCCGTTCAATTAAATGTAGTTAGTCTAGAAATTGAATGTTTTAATACATATAGCAACGAAGTTTTGTTTTTAATGCCATTTATTTACACAAATATTACAAATTTGAGCAGTTTAACATATTTTACCCATTCTATAACTCTTTAACTATCCAATTGATTCAAATTTTTTCTAATAAACATTTTGTTTATTACATTTGCAGAGTTATAAAAATACAAATGACTCGGTCCATTTTCTTCTGATGTTTTGTATGCGGATGTTAATAGAAGTAGTCACGACGCAGTATGTGCCTTGTAATGATCGTTTAATGTGGGATACGTGTGACTTATTGCCTTCACAATGGTGCAAAATTAACATCGTCAATGGTTGAAATGCAAAAATGTATGTTTGTAACTGGGTGGTGTAATTGCAGATGCTTAATATATGCTTAACCTTAAACTGCATTTGATCATGCAACTGGCAATTGCATTTTGAGGTTATAATTTGAAAATGCAGAAAAAACAAAGACAAAAACTTAAAGACTGTCACTGTTTTGTTAACGATTTATTGCAAAAAACTGCTTTAAGTTACTAAACGAGATTTGGACTCTGTTTTCCTACCTCTTTTTAAATGTATGTATTTACTTATTTATCATGCTATGACACCATCGACAACTTTTTTAAATTACAAGTTTGATACAAAATCGATAACTACTGTAATATCTTCTGTGTTAGGTGGAGTAAAAGACGGATTATGGATTATGAAAAATCTGCACTAATTTTTGTAGGTCTGTAATTTGTTTGCATGCTTCTAATGGGTGATGCCTAGAATTTGAGACTGGACTCTTCGTTTTATAAACCAAGTATTCATTAATGACATACTTAAAGTTTGGTTTACTTATAACAATTGTTAAGGAAATTCTTTCATTATGGTGTTCATAGCAGTCTCATGTCAAGCATATACGTGTATCGTGATGATCTTATTGAAAAAGGAAAAAAGTTTGTTGCAAATCATTTTATGGAAGAAAGTGTACCAAAATCAACAGTATATCGATACATTAAACAATTGCAAGAAGAAACTCGCAAGTCAGGTTCTCGGTCGAAAAGCCAAAGGAAGAACAGTTGAATAGGAAATGTGGAATATGATCCAGAAAGAAACAATTCAAGTGCAGCCAGTCTCATATTGTCAGGGCTCTTAAGAGTTAATGCCAGATGAAATACAGAAACAAGATCGAAGTGCTTAATAGTTTTGAGCAACAAAGTTGGCCAAGGTGCAGATGGATGTTAGAGAAATTCCCAGAGATTTGTTTTTTTGGATGATGAAAATTACTTTACTCAAAAATTCTGATAAAAATGTGATTGGTAGTTTTATACCAAGGACTCTCTTGCAGCACCCGATGATATTAAAATTTGAAAAAATGTAATGTGGTTGGCAATAACACCTTCTGGAATTTCGAAACCCTTCAAGGTTTCAGTTTTTCAGGAATAGTCATCAATTAGGAAGCCCATCTAAATGAATGTATTAAGAGGTGCCTTATTTCATTCATTCAGGAAAATTATTGTGATGATAATTACGTGTTTTAGTCCGATCTGGTCTCATCACATTACGCAAAAACAATAATTATCAGTTGTAGCTCACTTATCAGTCGAATATTGTGTTTGTGGTCAGGGAAGAGAATTACTCCATGTGTCCCCCAGAACTGCAACCTATAGAGAACTTCTGATTTATTATTTATAAAAGGTCTTGTATGTGAGAAAGGTTGGGAATCTCAAAATAATGAGAATTTTATATCGCTAAATAAAATAGGCATGGACCTCATACAGAGAATGGTGGGACGTGTGCCCTAAAAAACTATTATGTTCACTGTTCTTGAAAAATCTATTAACTTTTATCATTCAAATTAATTAAAATGTAGTATGTACTATAAAGCAATCATATTAAAATCAAAACATTATTCTAGTTTTTATATATATCCCAACACAGTCTCAAATTTTAGGCATCACCTGTTAGAATGCTATGAATATTTTCTTGTTTTTTACACAATTCCATTCGAATCAACCACTTCAAGACATGGGTTGTTAGAAAGAAAAAGAAAACTCCAAATTTGCCATTGCAAGTCTAGTGGGTCATGTAAAGACAATACATCATAAAGGAAGTTTCTAAAGCATTGATTGATTCTGTTGTATGCACATCTCATTTGTGTATAATAAATTTCAGCTTATCTGTTATTCATATTTCAAGTCTATGCTGATGTTTTGTCTCCACACCTTTAATCCAATTATTGAATTTTACAAATCCAAATTTAAAGTTAAGAATATTCTGATTTTGAATTATTTTTTGAGGTACATAAAGAGAACTTTAGTAAAAAATTATATTTTGTTTCCTAAAAATTTTTAAGTTACCAAGATAAATAAATTATTTTCTTGATTTTAAATAGTTCTGTTAATATTTTAACACGACATTTAATTTTTATAAAGCTTTCATCATCTTTTTTTAAAACACTCCAAAATTATTCTTTCTTTCAACTGTTAGATTTCGGCCCAATTCTGATACACCTTTGTCGATAAATATTCTCAAAGAAAGAACATAAGAAAAACAAGTCGCAAGATTGAGGTGATCGTTTCGTTGATGTCCAGTTCGTGAACATTTGCCAATTCATATGATAGATATTATCTGAAAGCAACAACTGTAATATGCAGTGGCAAATTAAAAATCTGTATACAGGGTGACTGACTTTTCATGGTCCAGGTTATATCTGCTGAAATATTAAAGGTGAAGGAAAAAGTTAAGTTGTAGTGGTGGGATAGTCTGAGCCAAAAGTTATGGAGCTGCGATATTTTCGCAAATAGAAATAATTACATGCGTTTGCTTCAAATAAGTGATATTAGTTTGATGAGAATGCATGTGAAAACAGTTTAGTTAATATTTTTACAGTGAAGTCTCGCTAATTCAGACTAATTAAAACGGGGGCAATCCGAATCATCGCGGTTTCGGACTACCGCGTCTGTAGAGTTACTATGTTTTATTTGTAAATAAATGCAATTAAAACATTCTGCAAAAACATTTATTTAAAAATAAATAAAACTACAAAAATATTTACGCAAAACTGTTCTAAAAACACAAAAAATAATATTCCGTATTAATATGTCATTCAAAAAAGGCGGTGATTTTTGCTTGTTTCGTGTTTTTTGAACTTAATCCGTTACATATGATTTTTTTTTAATCTTCCGGCATCACAATTGTTTCAAATCTTTACCGCCCAGTGCAAGCCACTGCTTTGCAATAGTTTCTTAAATGGCTTCACTGCGTGCGAATCACTGAACAGCTTTTCTCCCGCGATTTTTAGCACTCGCAAATTGTGTTTTTTAAAATTAAATATCCAATATTTACTTGCCCTGACGTCATCGTTTTGAAAACAACTTTTATAAAGTCACAGCAGCGTACAGAGTATACGAAACAGTGGAACCAGTGGTGATACGACGCCGACGTATGTGTACGAGCGTGATAGCACATACGTCGTATCGCGACTGCTTCCACTGTTTCGTATGCACCGCACGGTGCTGGATAAAGATGCGGTCTTTTTACATTTCACAATTTCTAAATTTAGGACAAAATCTTTTTATGTATGCCGGAGATACATAAAGTCGTAATTCGTAAAAAAAAGTATCAATTCTTTTTTAACTTAAACCTTTGCAACTAATAATTAATAACCTTCACTGCACATAAGTGTTTTATGACACTATTACACTTTCTTTTGTTTTTAATCACTTCCCGATGGTAAGTATATGTCCTGAGGGAGCTTTCTTTTAAGTCTAGTGTGAATATTGCGTAATCCGGTTCCGTAGTTTCTTGCACTTGGGCACTCGTTGATGTTTTTGAAATATTTTTTAGTTGTAGTTTTTATGTGATCGAAGATTGTTGGGAGATTGCCTTCACGGTGAAGTTGTGTATTACGTACAAACCAAGGAGCGTTGAAGACTATCCTAGTAATTTTATTTTGGAAGGTTTGTAGTTTGTGTAGGTGTGTATTTGAAGTTGCACCCCAGATTTGACAGGCATATGTTATTATTGGCCTTAAGATTGATTTGTATATTAATAAACCGCATTCGTGTTTTAATGGTGATCTTTAATTATGGGATACAACATCGATAGTCTCGCATAGGCCTGCTTCAGTCTCTTATTAATGTGGAAAGACCAGGTTAACCTTTTATCAAGATAAACCCCTAAATACCTTACGGCGTTATCAGCTGCATTCCATTCGATTTGTTGGTTTTCAATTATGATGTTAGGAGGGGTAGCTGGACAGCGTAAAGTAAAGATTTTCGCTTCACACTTGCTTGCGTTTAGTTTAATGTTCCATTTATTAAACCATGTGCTAAGGATCTCAATACTATCTTGAAGTTGCTGCAAGGATGTCTGAATGTTGGCAAAGTAATACCGTATCGTCGGCGTACATAGCGATGACGGAGTTAGGAGGTTCTGGTAAGTCATTTACGAAGATGTTGAATAGACTGGGGTCTAAGATCGAGCCTTGGGGAACTCCGGCACGAGACTGTTTGATAGAGGAAAGCGAGGAATTTATTCTTACTGCGAATGTTCTATCAGTTAAAAATGATTTTATAACACAGAGTAAGTAACTAGGTATGTTGGCACTGTGTAGTTTATATAGAAGACCATCGATCCAAACACGGTCAAACGCATTGGCAATGTCCAAGAAAACTGCTGTGACGTGCATCTTGTTTTCAAATGCAGTTTCTATTATTTCAGAAACTCGAGACAGTTCATGTGTGGTTGCGTATTTCTTGCGAAAAACATATTGGAAGTCTGGTAATGTTTGGTTTTCAGAGGGGAAAGTAGTCAGATGCGAATGAATAATTTTTTCGAACAATTTGGCCATTGTCGGAAGAAGACTTATGGCGATAACTATTTATGTTGTTTTTGTTTTTTCCGGGCTTCGAGAAAAGAAGCCATGTTTCCATGTCTTTGAGAAATATCCTAGTCTCATGCTTGCGTTGAATAGTACTGCCAGAAGAGTGAATATTTTTAGAGGAAAATTTCGTATTATCATATTAGGAATTAGATCATGACCCGGAGATTTTTTAATAGGAAGTGCATTGGCAAGTGATGGTATTTCTGTTGGGGAAGTTGGGTCTATTGTTTCTGGTACTGTAGGATAGTCGTTGTGAATCTCAGCAGTAATATTTTCTGTGAAATCTATGTTATCTTCTGAGATTGATGTAGTGAAGACTTTTTCCAAGTGATCCGCAAAAATACCACACATTTTTTCTTCATCGGAAGCATAAATGCTGTTGTTAATTTTAATCGTGGGTACCTCAGGTGACTGTTTGAGTATCCGTTTTGTCGCCCTCCTCATTGAAGGGTCTTTAGGTTGGAGTTCAGAAATGTATTTTTTATAGCAATCAATCCTATAATTATCAAGAAGTTGTTTGATTTCACGGTTGGTGCGATTTAATTGCATTTTTATTAATGGATCTCTAGTTCTTGCCCAAATACGTCTCAGTCGATTTTTGTTTTTAATTCGAGCTAAGATATGAGCTGGAGGGTTTTTGTAATCGGTTTTATGATTTACTTGGGTAGTCTGAATTGTAGCGAGAGTTACAGCATTGGTTATTTTTGAGTTTATAAATTTGAATTGTTTACCATCATAAAAGTTAGTGTTTATTTAAAACAGTTTTACCCTCTCCCCCCCCCATGTTCTCGAGTTTCACTGTGGAAATGCAATAATGGGGAAAAAACTAAATTATTTGATGATGCTACAAAATAAATAAACAAAATGTAACCTACAAATACTGTTACTGTAAAAACAACAATTGTGTTCTTTATCAAAATTCTGACCGACTATTATGATTTTATATATATAATTATATATATATAGATGTGCGTAGTAGAGATCCTGCCTCTCGATTAGAGGGACCTAGTTAAAATCTCAGTTGAGGCTGAATTTAAAAAATTTAGTACAATCGTATTTGAGCTCATTACGATAAGATATGAAAGTTGTATGAATGATAGATCAGTCGTTGCTAAACTTATTTTTCAGCTGAGCCTTTATACAATATTTTACATATCATAGAACCCTTGCCATATCTACATTCTAATCTGAACTGGGCATTAAAAATATAGAAATTACCTACAAATAATTTATTCAAACATGCACGTATAAGATACACAAACCATGCAATAATTACATGTCATAACATAATTTCATATTTCAACCTTAAATTAATATAAAAAATTATTTTATTAAACTACATTTAAATTGTTGAGATTATTATTATACATTATCTTTATGATATTATGGCAACTCGTTCCACGAAACCCAAAATATTTACACTGAACACACTTTGGAAAACACTGTGATAGAGTATGATGGAGTGTACGTACTTGCTGCAACAGCTCCATTACACTCCCATAAGAGTAAAAGGGGGAATGGAATACGTTTGTATTATATAACATTTTTATTTTGAAATGCTGCACAAAAAATATTATATGATGCTTACAAAAAATCTCAAGCCTCTTCTCGATCTATCATAAGACACTTACCTACAGCAGTTGTGTATCGTAATATACTATTAAAATTCATATATTTTATTTAAAACTTAATTAGATTGCCTCCTCAAAACTTCAAACATTTTATTTTAACCCCAAAATTTTTTGAAAATATGTATTTCAATTTGGGAAATTTACGAAATAAATTTTATAAAGTTTTCGACCTTCTTGAATGCGATTCTGCTCTCTTTTGCGATTTTAATACAAAACAGAAACAGCTGGAAATTTCAAAAATGCCTGCAGCCATAGATGCCTTAGTTTCCTCAAATATAACAATTGAGAATTTCTCTGTAAAAGTTCATCAACTCCCTGTCAACCATCAACTGCTTTTAACAGTGATTGATGGCAAACTCTGAAACACTCTCGTGGCAAACAGTCTACCCAAAAGTATTTTATTTCTCGATCATCTCCTAAAGAGATGAACAGTTTAGACTTTAGAGCTATCAAAATATAAAAAAGTACTAAACCCAGTGGGCCATATTCACATCCCACTATTAAGCTAATAGCATGTTTAATTACCATGGCAACCAGTTCTAACCTTTTTCCACCTATTAGAATTAGGTAAAGCTATCTCTTTTCTTGTTGATCTTAATCATAACTTTAGTTAAATACACCTTTAATAGTGGTATGAGAATACGGCCCAGTATGTTTTAATTTTAGAATATCTCCACTGCACACATTATATGTTTTTCTTTTTTAATGTCTCCTCCACATCTATCCATTGCCTTTTAAAAAATGGCAAGTAAGAGTAACAACAAATCTTTTCCAAGAGAGCAAGAAGGAGATTTAGCAAAGAATACAAAACAATTTAGGTGGAAGGCTATAGATATTTCGTGACAGCAGAACTATTAACGATGGCAATACAGCCAGATGTTTCTTGCAAGACCCAAAAACCTTGGAGATTATTGAAATTAAAGAAAATTTAGGTGGTTTTCCATGATTTTAAGGGCAATTGCATCAGGATTTGACATAAATATTCAAAATTTCGACTTCAAGCAAATGAAAGCAACACTTTTCACTTGAAGACAGTGATAGAACATCTATTACACACTTAATAAAAGGGTATTTTTAATGCGAAAAATACATTTATTTATTATTTTGTTTCTGAAAGACATTTCTTATTATTATTAAATTGCTATAACATATATTCTATTATATATAATATAATATATAATATATATTCTAACATTTCGAAATTACGCATTGAACATATCGAAGATTTTTGTAGCAGACTATCCTTGGTACTATAGGCCAATGAGTGTCCATAAAGTATTAATTTATGGATCTTTTATAGTTCAAAATGCCATAATGTTGTTTGAGGAACCCAAGAAACGAGATTAAAGAATATTTGAATAACTGCAGTTACCATAATAACGACAAATAGGGGCATATTAAATAATTTGATGATCTCTTCTGACTCGTTTATTTTGAGTTTGTCAAAATTTAAATGGATACCAATAAGAAGCCTTTTGACGATGAGGTATTAAGCCTCCTAAAAGTATCAGAAATGTGCAATATAAGTATCAGTGAGGAGAATGAGTAGTTACTGCCTTTTATAACAATTAAATAAAAAAATTCCTTTTCCTTGCACCTAATTGTAGATAATCTATGAAATATTTTTGTGTATTCATGCATTGTTATTCATTATTTTATGTAATAATAGTTATTACAAATGTATGTAACTCATTTGAGAATGGTAAAATGTCGTTTTCTTAGCATTTACTATTTTTGAAACAAATTCCAGTATTCTACGCTGTGTAATGGCTTGAAAGGAAGAAATTCAGCTGCTAATTATTAACAACAAATTGAGCTGAGATTTCTCCATTTGAGATATTAAAATAAACTAAAAACAATCTTTCTATACATATTGAATGAGAAAATATGCTATTGGCCTCAAACCATGGACATGGACTGTATTGCAACAAAAAACAAACTAAGATTTCAAGCAAGTGTTGAGTGGACTTACCTGCTGTAGTTTCTATTGGAACAATTTCTTCTTTCACTGCTCCGCCACAAAACCTATTACTACATGACCTTCAATCTTTGCCTCCAAATTCGATCAACCAATTCACAAACTCAACTAATTCGACACAAAATTACTGCAAAAGTAAAAGCAGAATTTTGACTTGGAACACTTTTTTCAATTGTTTTTTTCAAAGGGTTTTTAATATGCAGCTCAGAATAATGCGATCAAATCAAAATTGCTTGTCACAAAATTCTTTTTACAAAACCAAGTATTTAAGGATGTTTGGGAGGTACAATTGGAGGCAAAAGTACTGAAAATTAGAAATTCATGAATATCTTCGTTTTACAACATATTACGAAGTAAATTAATAGTTACAATGCTAAAAAAGAATATATAATTTAAAAAAAAGAGGAATTTTTACTTATGTTGAATAAAATAGAAAATAACAAATAATAGATGTTTAGCAGGTATGTCAAAATGCTACGAAACAAACAAAGATTTAGTGGAATGTTCCTCATTTAATGATATAACTACAGTGAAAAATTTCAATCCGATTGACTAAGCCGTTTAAAAGTTACATACATACATGTGATCTTATGGAGATTTACTCACATAATAAAATAGTCATTTCAATTACAGGAAAAAAAGCGTACCAAATTTTTAAATTATGTAACTTGAACTCCATAGAAACGATTTTGCATAGATTTATAAACATTCACTAAACGGTTGTTGAGAAAAAAAATTATAAACAAACCGAAAATCTGGTTTTTACTCGATAATTTAATTGGTGTATAAGAAAATGCGGCAACACTATACTCAGCTGAGAGCTATAGTTTTATATATGGTCTAAGCAGCCATAGTACATTGCGCTATACCTAAACCATAAATACAAGAAATGAGTCATCACAAATCACCTAGGCGACAGCGGGTTGCTTCCAACACATTATTGTATTCAATCTCTCTCTATTGTGTGACGAATATATAAAAACAAAAAAGTAAACTATAGAGAGAGGGAGATGGAATGAACTAAAGTGTTGGAAATCCCTCATTTCTTGTATTTATGGTTTAGGTATAGATAGAATAAAAGAAAATTCTATCTCTGTTACTTATGTGTAAAAGGTATAGGATGGAATCAATGAAATGATAAATTTTATTCATAGTTTAAAAATTTAATTTTTGATCGAAATACATAGAAATTTAACTTTTTACTTCAGATTTCAATAATTTTTAAAAAATTTTGTAAGTATAATATAATAAGGCAATCTTTATTTTAAAGATTTCCTATGAATGTTCTTTGGAAAACCAGTCTGAAATTTTTGCGATTGATGATAAGCGTACTCCACTTACACCTTTTAATAATTCTATGTCCATAATTGATAAAGATTTAAATCAAATATGTTTTTGTTGCTATTTGAATTTCGCTGAGTAAAGACGTGTCGTCGTGCTCCGTATCAAATAACAACAGTGTAAACGGAAATAAACATTGTAATAATAATTATAAAGTAAGTAGGTCAAAATATGACCTGCATACCAAGTGCAATAATTGTGTTATTTTAACATAAAATGTTTAAAATAAATAAATCTCCACTTAAAATTAAAACAAAAGAAAGTGATTCAAATAAAAATCCTTTTAAAGGAAATCAAAAAATACAAAGATCTCCTTTAAAACAGAGATCGATATCTATTACATCTCTATATAATGAAGAAATACAAAGGGAAATAACCATGCCGCAAGTTAATTTATCCTTACCGAGCACCGTAGCAGAGACCGCATTAATAGAACAACTGCGTCTTCAACTCAAACAGGCCTTGGATGAGATTAAAGCACTTAAAGACCAAGTTGCATTGTTGCAAGGTGAGAAAAAACGTTATAGTCCGACCAATTCCGATGAGGAAGAAGAATTAGTTTCCCGGGAAACAGAATGGCTGCTTCCAAAAAATAAGAACAAGAAAAGGAAAGCAGCTGAGTCACCGGAGAAGAACCTTAGCTCCACCCAGAGTAAGCCAACGCTGGCTAAAGAACAAAAACCTCCTCCAGTTGTGGTAAGTAATTTAGAAAATTATATGGAGCTCAAACAGAAACTTCAGACAAGTAATCTGAAGTTTAATGCAACCCTAATGAATAATAATCAACTAAAAATCAATGTTGACACAGCAACAGATTATAGAGGGTTAACTCAATATCTAAATAATTCTGATCAGGAATGGCATTCTTACGAAAACAAGCAGGAGAGACCGATCAGAGTTATGGTTAGGCACCTGCACCCTACTTGCGATTTAAAAGAAATCGTTAATGAACTGCAGCAGAACGGTTTCAAAATAAAAAATGCAGAAAATAAATTAAAGAAAACGAAAGATGGCTATATCAAGCTCCCTCTCTTCGTGCTAACTTTCGATAAAACAGAGGATATCAAGAAGATCTTCGAAATTCAGCATTTGTGCCACATGAAAGTTAAAATTGAGGCACTAAGAACTAGTAAATTAATACCGCAGTGCAAAAGATGCCAGAGATATGGGCACACGCAAAAATACTGCCAACGAACCCCCACCTGCGTTAAATGTGCAGGGAATCATCTAACAGCAGAATGTACCAAGACTGGGAATGGTCCAGCCAAGTGTTCTAACTGCTCTGAGGCACATCCCGCCAACTATAGAGGGTGTGTAATCGCCAAAGAGTTGCAAAAGCGGAGAGATAACGTTACTAAAACTAGAAAACCAACTCCTATAGCAAGGACATTCGCGCCTGCTAAATTGAAGGAAGGTGTCTCATATGCAGAAGCAAGTAAGTCGAAACAGGAAGAACCTAACTCTACCAATCCTAAAACCGAACCATCTATGATGCAAATGATGCAGAATATGATGAAGATGCTGGACAGAGTCAATGTGAGACTCGACAGGTTAGAAGCCAGGAGTACTGGTGCTATTCCCAAAAAGAAGTAATCCATGGACCAACAAGACTTAAGAATAGCTACATGGAATGCCAATGGCATCCTAAAGAGAAAACAGGAACTTGAAGTCTTCCTTCATACCCAGTACATAGATGTGTGTCTGATTTCAGAAACGCATTTGACTGCTCAATCCTACCTAAAAATAAGAGGATATAGATTATACCACACTATTCACCCCGACAATCAAGCTAAAGGCGGTAGTGCTGTATTAGTCAAAGAATCAATTAACCACTACGAAGAATGTCATCTACAAAGGATAGAATTCCAGCTTACTATGGTATGTATTAAGTCCACGAAACAAAATTTAAAAATAGGTGCAATTTACTGTCCTCCAAGGCACAATTTAAAAAATGCTGACTATAAAACGATCCTACATCTTGGCGAACGTTTCATTTTGGGTGGTGATTACAACGCCAAACATGTGGAATGGGGATCGAGATTAACCACAACAAAAGGCAGTGAACTGAGAAAAGCCACGAGGAAACTTGGATGCAACCTCCACTCCTCAGGTAAGCCCACGTACTGGCCTACAGATCCCAACAAAATCCCTGATTTGCTAGATTTCTTTATTACCAAGAAGGTTTCACCCAATTTCATAGATGTTGAAGAAAATCTGGACTTAGATTCCGACCATTCAGCAGTTATATTAACACTGAGTGAAAGGATAATTAAAAAAGAAGCCCGCCCCACGCTCGTAAATAAAACTACTGACTGGGAGAGGTTCAGAATCGACCTTCAAGAAAATATTCACCTTAACATTAGTTTGAAAACAATTCAGGAACTGGAACAAGAAGCTGAAAATTTTGTTAAAATAATTCAGACAGCTGCTTTTAACAATACCAAGGAAATTACCCATATATCTAAAGGGGTTAATTATCCGATCGAAATCAGAATACTGGTAACAGAAAAAAGAAAAGCTAGAAGAAGATGGCAGCAGTCAAGAGATCCGTCGGACAAAACCATCTTGAATAACAAATCACAAAAACTCAAGAGAGAAATTCAAAAACTCAAAGAAGATTCAATCAGCTCCTATCTACAAAATTTAACTGCGGACGAGGAAACAGAGTACTCTCTATGGAAAGCAACCAATAAGATCAAGAGGTCTGTAACATCAATTCCCCCTATAAGGAAGGATGCTGGGCCTTGGGCAAGAGATAATAAGCAAAAAGCAGAATTATTTGCTGATCATTTAACTGAAATCTTCAAACCCAATGAATTTAAAGCTAACACTGCCTTGGAAGAGGTTAATAATCTACTGTACGAAGAAATCCCTCCTGTTACTCCGAAGGAAGTAGCTAATGAGATTAAGACTAATCTAAACGCTAGAAAAGCACCAGGATTTGATCTCATCACTGGCCAAGTTATGAAACAACTGCCTAGAAGAGGTATTGTGATGCTTACGTACCTCTTCAACGCATCATTCCGACTAAAGCACGTGCCTACAATTTGGAAAGTCGCAGAAGTGATTATGCTGCCTAAACCGGGTAAGCCACCCAACGATGTGAAGTCTTACAGGCCTATTTCTCTGCTTCCTATTATTTCAAAGCTCTTCGAAAAATTACTTCTTAAAAGACTGAGACCTTTAATAGAGAACAATAGGCTGATTCCAGATTACCAGTTTGGCTTCAGACAGAAACATTCCACCATAGATCAAGTGCATCGAATTTCAGATGTCATCGAAAAAGCTCTCGAAGAAAAGCAAGTCTGCTCAGCAGTCTTCCTTGATGTGGCCCAGGCTTTTGATAAAGTCTGGCATGAAGGGCTCATTCACAAACTGAACAGAATGCTTCCAAAACAATTTGTGGAAGTTCTCTCCTCGTACATATCGGATAGAAACTTCAGAATTAAACAAGAAGATGAATACTCGGAACTAAAAAAAATTAACGCAGGTGTACCTCAAGGTAGTGTCCTAGGGCCTATCCTCTACCTGCTATACACCAGTAATATTCCGCATTTGGGCGATGTTAAAATTGCAACTTTTGCTGATGATACGGCACTACTCGCAATAGGTCAGGAACAGGATGTGTCCGCCAGTAAACTACAAACAGCTAGTGATACAGTACTAGAGTGGACAAAACAATGGAAGATCAAGCTGAACGAGCTCAAGTCTATCCATGTAATCTTTACGAACAACAGACTAGTTGATATACAGCCACTAGATATAAATGGTACTTTAGTACCATACTCGAACAATGCCAAGTACCTTGGCATGACACTAGACGCTAAGCTCCGATGGAAAGAGCATGTAAAGAAGAAAAGAACTGAACTTGGTCTAAAATATAAACAATATTATTGGCTCCTTGGAAAAAATTCAAAGTTGGCACTAAATAACAAAATCCTAATCTATAACCAGATCTTGAAGCCGATATGGTTATATGGTATACAGCTTTGGGGTTGTACCAAAGCTAGTAATATTAAGCCCATTCAGTCCTTCCAAAACAAGGTTCTGCGTAATATGGTCAAGGCTCCATGGTACGTCCGTAATAGTGACCTTCATCGGGACCTTGGCATTCCAACTGTTCAAGACGACACTAAAAGGTTTGCTAGCAGGCATGAAGCCAGGCTACATAATCATATCAATGCAGAAGCTCTTCAGCTGCTGGACAATCAAGATCTCGTCCGAAGATTGAAGAGGACAAAACCATTTGAGCTTGTGTAGTGTTTTGGGTAAAAGCAGAGCATTGTGCGCGAGTGAGAATGTTTAGTATAGTTTCAACCAGAACAAACTACAGAACATTAATGGATGAACTCTAGCTTATAAGTATTTAGTTTAAGATTTATTAGATAAAAATTAATGGTTGATCAGCTTTGATCAGTTTTAATGCAAAGCACCACACAGGTGTTATTTAATCAAAAAAAAAAAAAATATGTTTTTGCCGAAAACTTAAAATCAAGGCATATTCACTGCCAAAAGTTATTTAAAATTTTTCCATATTACAGTAGAAATCTTTAATCTGAACCTATAAATGCAAGGCTAATTCGTATTAACGAGGAATTCGGATTACTGGATGTATGAATATAAACATTGCTTTATGCCATGGTACTTTATTATAAAGAACTTAGCTTATGTAATTTACTAATTTAATTTTTATTACAAACATTTTATTTTTAATTAAGAAAATCAGTAATTTGTTTGCTTTAAGTTTTCTTTTTATCCTTTTATAGCGATGAGCCCTCATTTCATGGTCTTAGTTTCAGTGTTTTTCTATTTCCTCTACCTTTGTCAGCAGACGAGATAAACTCATGTTCAAAATTAACACACCACTCAATTTTTCTGATATATTTTGTACCACTTTTTCTTCTGTTTAAAAATTGATCTTTTCTGAACATAACCTAGTAGCCTTATGTCACTACAAAGTAATTCTCAGTTCAATTGTTTCTCGATTATGTTACAAAATAAACAATCTTAAAAAAAATTTAAAATATATGGTTTCATTTGAGTGGTGCGGTAATTTTGAACATGATTTTATATTCCAGAGGATTTTAGTATTGTTTGTCTTTATATTGCTGACTGTCGATTTACCAACACCGTATTTTAAAGCAATTGGTAAACACTAACCCAACATTCAATTGTTGAATAATTTCTCTGATAGTTTTAATAATGTGTGTTTTTGTTTTTTTTAATTGAATTTTGAACGTCACGAATACAAATTGTGTATTAACAAACTTGAAAGAAAAAGGTTTTAAGGTAGATGATGTCATACAAACAATTGTGACAAAACTGCAACGTCAGAACATTTAGGGCGTGTTTGTAAGGGTATCATTACTATATTTATAGCTTCTTTTTACATCTGTAGCCTTCAGGGGTTTTATTACTCTTTATATTAATAACAAAAGCGTTTGTTAATTTTCGTAGAATTTGTTTGCACCCGGCGGGTCGTAACAGTATCACCCAAAAACTGCATCAGCAATCTGCTATAATCTCATTTGTAATTAATATTCACCTTCCAAGAACGCTACATATTCAATTTTAGTTTGTACAAAGAACTTTCTTGTTTGGATTAAAGAGATTTGTTCGAATTAGAGGTTTGTTCGGATTATAGCTTGTAAATGTTGCTGTTCGGATTACTGGATGTTCGGAATATAGTGTGTTCGGATTATGGATTCCTACTGTATTTGTTATTTTCTATTTCATTCAACATTATTAGTAAAAATGCCTCTTTTTTAAACAATATATTTTTTTAGCATTGTAACTATTAATTTACTTCGTAATATACTAAAAAACGAAGATATTCATAAATTTCTAATTTTCAGTACTTTTGCCTCCAATTATACCTTCCAAGCATCCTTAGAATTAAATTAAGTAAATAAAATTGTGATTTACCCAAACATACAGGGTGATCCACATTTAATGAGGACAGTTTGAATTTACCACCACCTTAAATTATTGTCACATTGGCAACATGAATACTTTTCTGCTTCTTTTATTTTACAGCGACGTCTCAAAAATAATATAGCTTTTAAACTTCGTTAATTTTAAACAATAAGCTTACTTGATAATAAAATCGTGTAGCAAACCGTAGTTCTGAAAAAAACTGTTTTGTAGAATAAGAAAACAAGCAAAATAAAGCAAAAATTCAATGAAAACCCCAATAACGTAGCAAAGTACAAAGATGTAAACGAGAAAGTGACGAGTTGACTCTGTAATTTGAAACAACACATTTCAATAGTGCTACACTAACAACGTGAAATACACTAAAACCTGAGGCGCGAAATTCAAACCGTCTTCACTCAATTTGGATGTAACTGTATATCTGTTACAGCATTTGTTTAAATATATTGATGTTCTTTCAAGGTTGTTTGTTATTTCTGTTATAGTATTCCCATTCTGAAATGGTGGATTTAGTTATGTTCCATTGATAGAAAACGAAAGGAATATATCACATTCAAATGTATTTGTATACTGTTATAATTACAGCATTAGTACATCTATCTACTTTTTTAAACGTCACTTTACAAAATACAACATAGAAAATAATTCTCTACTTTCTTAGCATGAGCATCTATAAATATTTTACTTTAAAAAATATATCATAAAAAAATACAAGCTCTATACATACATACATTTATATTTATAGGCTTATTGCTAAAAAATATGCATAATTTGCTCTATAAAGATGTTAGTCCTCAGTATCGGACTGTGCTTAATGGTAATTGATCTTCATAGTTAAATCAATAGCACTTTCTATGCATACACAACTTGTGTGTGAGGTTAGTCGATGATTAGAAATATTAGCACTTTATAAAAATCTACATGTACGGTAAAAATTGCAAAATTGGTTTGTTGTTTAATTTGTGGTTAATGTTCTTGTGTAATAGATTTCATTTATTTTTGCACAAGTGCAAGCCTGTGCTTACATACAGGCCATAAAGGGAGTCTGAAAGAACCCAGGCCAGAACATCCAGAAATTAAAATGGGAAAAATGAATAAGATCGGAGCTTGCTGTGGCTTATTATAATACATTAAATTTTAACAAAGTGACATTTATTGCAAACAAGGGAATAAACAAATACTTTAATATTATTAATACCGGAAACTCCATAAACTTTAACATAGGGGACATTTTTGTGGCTCCATCTTCGCAGATGGGTGTGCAACTAACAAATGGTTTTTCGGCGAGAAACCTTTATCTAATTAAAAAATAGCACTATTTCTGTTAAGCAGTGGTTTATTACTCTTTTGATAAAATATATAAATTTTTACAATTTATCTAAACTATTCAATTTTTTATTACAATGGCGATTTTTTAATTACCTTCTAAATATTTTAGAAATGTCAGGTTTATTTGCACACCACACCGCAAGAGGCGCTATTAAATTGTATCCAATTTTTCAAAATAAGTTTCCGGTATTAATAATATTAAAGTATTTGGCATAAATTAAATATTAATATAGAGTCAAAATCTTATTATTACAATGATTGTTGTTTACAGTGGCAAAGTAATTAAACAATTATTTTAAAATTTAAAAAAAATTGATTATGGTGACACATATTAATTTATCTTTTCATGATTCAATATTATTTAATTTATATTGGTACAATCTGAAAGGATAATTGACATTTATAAAATAATTTATTGGAGCAGTGAGAATTGGTGTTTTTGAGAATAACATATCAATATTTCAAGTTAAGGAGACCACAGCAAACTTTGATCTAACTATATTTTTTCCATTTTAATCTCTGTATGTTCTCTGTGGCTTCAGATACCCTGTACAATGTTAGTATATCAAGTAAATGTACCAACAGAGACCTGATAACTAAACTAAAAGCAAAGAACATGAGAAAGCTAATGGAAAGTTAGTATAGAAAGTTATTTGGGTGCAATAAGGTTTGTAGTTTTTGCAAGAATGGCTGCATTAAAGTTGGCCAAATCATTTGCACCTTGCTGTGTATGTCGGTTTGTTTCTTCCATATCTTGTTTTATCTGCTCTCTCTTATTATCCAGATATTGGTTTGTATCATGCAATTTTTGATCTACTGCTGCATTAAATTGTTGCTTTTTATTGTCCATATAATTATCAGCTGTGTTAACTCCTTGTATAATCTGACCTTCAAGATCCCTAGTTCTGTTATCAATGTATTGACCTGTCTTATTTATACCCTGTTCAGCTTGTCTTCTCTTTTCATCTGCATATTGATTCACATCATTTAACTTTTGATCAACTGTATTGCCCACTTGTTGCTGTTTGCTGTCCAAATATCTCCCAGCATCATCAATCTTCTGATCAATTGTATTACCCACATGCTGCTTCTTGTTGTCTAAATATTTTCCAGCATCATCAATTCCCTTTTCCATCTCCTTTGTTTTGTTATCAATGTACTGATTAGCCTGATTTACTCCTTGGTCGATCTCTTGCTGCTTGTTATCAATATACTGGTTTGCATCATTAATCTTTTTGTCGTAAGCATTACCTATCTCTTCTTTTTTATTGTCAAGATATTTATTTGCCGAATTGATTGTCTGTTGTGTCTCCTTTGCCTTATTATCAATGTATTGATTTGCTTGGTTTACTCCATCTTGTAATTGTTTCCTTTTACCATCCACATACTGATTTGCATCATTTATCTTTTGATCAATAGTTTTACTTGTTGTTTGAATTGTGTTGTCAATCACTTGTTCGGCTTTTTTGAGCTGTTCATCTAAGGTCTCTGCTGCTGTTTTCTTTGTGTCTTCAGCTGAAAATTATGCATTCGAGATTAGTAGATAATTTAATTAGAAGTAGTAGGTATATGCATTTACCTGCATCACTGGTAACTTTTTCCACGTCTTGTTTCGTTTGTTGTATAGCTTGCCCTGTTTTGTTGATTTGATCGTCAATGAGTTCTTTTGCTGTCTTCTCTTTTTCATCCACTAATTCTTCAACTTCTTTCTTCTTCTTTGTGAACAAGTTCTCGAAACGAGAACCAATGTTCTTCATTGAAGCTTAAAAAGATAATTGACATTAGTTGATTTTTGCTATCAATATATTTAATAGTTTGGAAATAAAGTGGGTAAATTAAGGAATAGTAGTAGATTAAAAATACAATATACATATAGAGTATAGTTTTAGATTTTCTGTATCTAACACTACATGTCTGATGCTCATATTTATAGTTCGCAACCCTATAGATTTCTTAGTTCAAGAATGGCTTAGCCAATCTGAACTGAATTATCTATTGTTATGTAGATATGGTACCGTAGAACGGGGTGAAGAGGGACATGGGGGCGATGTGGGACATACTGTCATATAGATTCAATTTTCGCGCTCAGTAGTAAATGTTTGACATTTCGATACCGGTAAAGTAGGTATCTTATTAAGCACACTCTAACCTAATTTTATGTGCAATTTGTAATCATTGAGAAGGTACGTATTTGCAATAAAAAAATAAAGTAAATAATGCCAATTTTCCCATCTTTTCCGTACCCCGCAAAACTTCATCTTTTTCATGATGAACTCCATGATTATACTTAATGAAAGTGTGTTTATTGATAATTTCAATATTTTTCCTGTATGTTAGGTTAGGTTAATTTTATTTTTTTACGCACCTCGCCTAATGCTGCTTTTTTGAAAATTTTAGTGCACGTCGGGGGGCGAAGAGGGACAATGGTGCGAGTGTATAAAAAGAAGGTTGGTGGGCGCTCTTACCTAAACTATTCACAAGAAGACAAGCAAACAGCATTAAGGCAGTACAGACAAGGCCGAATTACCTTAAGGGAGGCAAAGGATCTTTATAATATACCAAAATCAACCCTTCAAAGAGCAAGTAAAAGAAAACTGGCAAAGTATGGGGGACAAACTGTTTTGTCACCTGTAGAAGAAAACAATTTAATGGATTTGATACTTCTAGCTAGTGAATGGGGTTACCCCCTTGATAGATTGGAAATACGACTTATGGTGCAACAATATCTAAACAGAATAGGGGTAACAGGATTAAGGTTTAAGAATAATATGCCTGGAGTAGATTGGTTTATATCATTTATGACACGACATAAGAGGCGTCTCACTGAGAGACTTGCTGAGAATATTAAAAGATCTAGGGCAGCAATATCTCCAGAGGTTATCAACGAGTATTTTGCGAACTTGAAGACAGCTATCGAAAATGTTTCCCCCGAGTGTATCCTCAATTACGACGAAACCTGCTTTGTGGACGATCCCGGAAAGCGAAAAGCGATTTGCAGAAGAGGGTGCAAGCATCCGGAGCGAATTATTGATTCCACAAAAAGTTCTACATCAGTAATGTTTTGCGTTGCGGCAAGTGGAGTAATGCTTCCACCATTTATTGTCTATAAAAGTGAACACCTCTACAGTAGTTGGATGTTAAATGGGCCACAGGGCGCTCGGTATGGAAGAACAAAATCTGGATGGTTCGATCAACTCAATTTTGAGGAGTGGTTCAGAACAATCGTTTTGCCATATTTCAAAAGAAGAGATGGAGAAAAAATACTCATAGGTGATAATCTGGCGAGCCATTTATCAATTGAAGTCCTACGCTTATGTAGAGAAAATAATATCAGGTTTTGTTTCCTCCCCCCAAATTCGACCCACTTAACCCAGCCTTTGGACGTTGCCGTCTTCCGCCCCATAAAAATATCCTGGCGCAAGCAAATAGAAAAGTGGAAGAAGAGATACAAGGGTTCACTTCCTAAGGAAAAGTTTCCATCTCTCTTATCTCAAGCTCTTAATGATTTGCCTAATATGGAAAGAAATATAAAATCAGGTTTTTCTAGCACAGGAATAGTGCCCCTCGACCCAGAGCAGGTGCTTAAACGTTTACCAAATAAAAAGACTGTAGTTAACAATGAAGAGAACGAAAATCACTGGAAGGAAATTTTAATGCAGATGTTTGAAGAGGCTAGAAATTGCGAGAAACCAAAAATACAAAAGAGAAAGAAGATTCCAGTTGCACCTGGCAAAAGTCTCAGCATGGATGATATCGAGATGGAAGAAAATGAGGTGCCTTTAGAAGAGTCGACTGATGACGACAACGATGAGGACAACCATCTGGATGAGGATGAGGACGTACGACAAGAAGAAACTGAAGATTTTCCAGAAGTGCCTGACTGTGTTCAAATCAATGATCTCAAAAAAGAAGATGTTGTAGAAATTATTTTTACAACTAATAAAAATAACAAATATTTCGTCGGTATAATCCACGAAATTGAAGGTGATAAAATTATAATAAAATTTTTAAGACCCAATAGAAAAATTACTAATGCATTTATCTTCCCACAGGTCGAGGATTTGGCAGAAGTCAGTATCAAGCAAATACTCAGAATTCTGCCAAAACCGACGATCTTACGTAGAGGTGGAATTCAGTTCCATCTCACAGCAATAATGCGATCATATAAGGCTGTTTAAATAAGTAATACTCCTTACGACGTAAGACAAATAATTGTTCATTGTTAAAAGAATGAAATTTTTGTTTATTTTTATAAGAGAATTATAGTTTTGTTATATTTTTGATACTTATAATAAAGGTTTTCATATATTTTGCTGTTTTTACTAGAATTACATCTCTATTTTATTGCTAACGTACCTATTAAAAAAAAAAAATTGTCCCACTTCACACCTACAACCCAGTAGAGTGGATTTGGCTTTAAAAACACGTATGTTTCGCTTCGCCCCACCACGGGGTCAAGTGGGACACACCAAAAAAATGAAATAATAATAGTATACATACCTCGGCGGGAAGACATTACGCGTCGAGCAATTGCTGCCCCTGGCGCTGCGCGCCTCGGGCAGCAACTTTGCTCTCCGCGTAATGTTCTACTTCCCGCCTCGGTAAGTAATCTACTATTACAGGACTTGTGACTGTAACAAATTTTACGGGACGCAAATACAATCAATCACCTGGACAACGTTTTAGTACGTAATCAGTTACCATGGAAACTCGTTCTTCATAGATGTCCATATTTTGCATTCGGAAATTTATTTTATCTACGACCACCATAGAAAGTTACATATTCCGCACAATCTAGTAACCGTGAAAACGACCAATTGCAAACAATCTCCAAACTCAACGGTAAAGTATGTGAGGAAGGAGTTCTCAATAATCCGTAGTTCTATTAAAACGCCATAGATGTCATCACTTGCATTATTTATAATATTATTAATTATTTGAAATATAAAATGTTATAAATTTTATATAAAGGTTAATTTATTTTGTTTAATATTTTACATTAAATTATATTTCGAATGGAAATCCATCTAGAAAAAAAAAACTAAGTTCAGACCCGGGGAATTGAACCCGGATCGCTCGGTTAGTAGCTACAGCGTAACCATTGAGCTACCGAGACGCCTTTCAATGATGTTTTTTTCTCATTATATAAAGTTACAATGATTGTTATTCAATTAAAACGTAAAATTAATTAATGTTTTACATTATTATATAATTTTTAATGTAATTTTATTTATTATTATTGCTAAATTACAATAAAAACATTGAAAACATTTATAATTTGCTATATAATGCGAGAATATTTGACATTTTGCGCAGAGGTTAATAACCTTGACAATTGAATTGTGATTTTTGTACATATAAATTATTTTTTGAAAACTAGTACATACGTATGATTATTTAGCTGTAAGTACTAAATAGTAGATTGACTGAAATTATACAAATTGTAAACGTATTATTACTATTGTCTTTACAAATTTAATGTTTACTTTTGTCGTTTTTAAAATTTAGATGTATCATGAGTGAATCCGATGAAGGAAAATTGGGGTGTACACTCGTGCACCTCCAAACATCGTGGAAGCGGCTCACATTACATCCTCTTAATTTATTGCCAAATATTTCACGTAAAAAATATGAATGCGAGTATAAATTCTAGGTTAAAAAACTTTCTTATCTGTTGGTGGTTTATTACTTTTTTTGTTGTCGTAGATAAAGTATAGTGTGTAACGCGTGCAAAAACACCAATTTCTGCACTTGTAACACAATATACTATTATATAATTTTTTTTAAATTAAACCAATATTCCAATAATTGCAGTATAAAATAAAACGCATTACGTCATACGTCCTGGAAATGGTCTTACAGTCTCGTTTCGATGTTCCGGACTTGGCTCCTTCGTTGCCTTGTCCGTAACATCTTACTCGACTGTACAATTCCATTTCCAGGACTTATAACGTAAATTACTATTGTACGACCATGCAATTTCGGATTGTTTACCATACTTGGTTTTAGAACAGTAGGTTATATTTACTGGTTACTAAGCAAAAACGCGTCGTTAAGTAATTACTTACCGTTCAGTTCTGTCAAAAACAGAACGGTAAGTAGATGATATGTAATTTATAAAATAAATGCATCATCTTTAGATGTCTCTTTCGTGAAAAATCATTTATTTTCTAAATAATTGGACTATTTAAAAAAATGTATGTTTTTGATTTAAATTTACTGTGACAAAATACCCAATAAATAATAGTAATTACAAACGTATCCATGGTAACGACAAAAATATCGTGACATTCAAAAATAAAATTGCCAACGTATCCATGGCAACGACAAAACCTACTTAATGTTTGGTGGATATACATTATACAGGGCAAAAATAAATTATCTTAAATCTATTTTTTTTTTACCATTTTTAAGATATTTCCTTAGTTAATACCTTTGTATTCATAGTGATCGTATAAAAAATAGTATAAGCATCTCAAACAGTAAGTAGTTCTCCTCCAATATTGGCGACTTCGCTTCGCTCAGTCGCCAAACATTGTCGTCGATCGGTAAACTGTCCTTACTGTTCTTGATACTTAATATACTATTACAATCATACTAGACTGTTACATCGCATTTTCTGGACAGAAAGGATTGACGTAAAACTGACAAATGTGACACAGTACGAAATAAATATATGTATAGATTATATAATTGTATATTTATTGCAAAATTGTGTGCTTGGGGGTCGAGGTTGTGATTTTAAGGTCTTAATTGAGTGTCTTAGAGCCCGCAGAGTCAGTTAAAGTAATTAATTATAGAACACTGCTCCTACCAACTTGGAAGTTTTGCACTTTTCAAATTATTTTTATTTTAAATTAACTATTAATTTAAACTTAGACTAGACAAAAACTAACGTATGCATTTCGGGCTTAATTAGTGTTTTAGAACCTTTTATTGGCTTAGTGAGGCGAAAGCCGAAGGCACTCACAACTTTTTCAAACTAATTTTGACGTTTGATGCAAATATTTCAGCTGTCATTCCAATGTTTCTGATTATTGCAATGTTTCCAAGGCATAGCTATTTTTTGCATAAACGGAAGTTTTGTTTTCTTTACTTTTTCCGGTTACAATCAAATGCAATACGTAACCAAAGGCATCATTCGATTCGTAGTTTTTTTATTTATAGCATTCCTGAATATCTTTATTGTAAAATAATTACGGGAGATAATATTATTATAACTGTATTGTGCGTGATGCGACTTTACACCCTGTATGTTCAATGCAATATAAAGCATTAAATGTATTTGAATGTTTGATATTATATTATTTGATATTAAAAACAGGAATTTCCAGAGCATTATTTTATCATACAACACCGTGCGTGACCGTGCCCAAGTCATAGGGTAATGTATTTATAACATTTAAAAATGCTATAGATACTAGGCATGTTGTTGATATACGTTATTGTAGATCCACACTAATAACCTTTTATATTCTGATAATATAGCCTAAAAATGGTTTACTATTTATAAGTATAAATTACATATTACATTATTTTCTAAGTTTATGTAACAAAAATAACTTAATGACTAACTGTTTTCATAAATAGTGATATGCTCTTAGGTCATTCCGATAACAAAATTATTGCGCAACCACACAAGTTTATTAAACAAATTATCTTTTTTAAATCAAGTAGGAAACAATAAAACTATTCAAAAGAATTTTGCAAATGTTTTGAATTTTTTAAAGAAGAATATGATTTAGTAAAGCTCTAAATTATAGTTAAATAAAGAGATGTTTGTGGAGAATACTATAATAATCTCAATTGAAAAATTTAATTTTTCTTCTACATCTTTGGTACAAATGATTAGCTTGTTCAGGAATCCATTAATATCAGTAGGTATTGAAATTAAATCAGAATTGAATTTTAAAGTAATTAAAAATTGTACATGATTCTCAGAAAAAACATTAAGGAAAAAACAGCGCGGAAGAATATATTAATATTATGTTAAATCTATCGCGATACATTATGTTAAAAGCGTATATTAAGGAAAAACCTCATAAAAAATAGTATATTGTGTTACAAGTGCAGAAAAGTGCCTATTTCTCACGAGTGTGAAGATTTTGCGGCATGAGACATAGTCGAATGCCGCAATCACACGAGTGAGAAACTGGTGTTTTTGCACGCGTTACACACTATACTTTATCTACGACAACAAAAAAAGTAATAAACCATCAACAGCTAAGAAAGTTTTTTAACCTAGAATTTATACTCGCATTCATATTTTTTACGTGAAATATTTGGCAATAAATTAAGAGGATGTAATGTGAGCCGCTTCCACGATGTTTGGAGGTGTACGAGTGTACACCCCAATTTTCCTTCATCGGATTCACTCATGATACATCTAGAATTTTAAAAACGAGAAAAGTAAACATTAAATTTGTAAAGAGAATAGTAATAATACGTTTACAATTTGTATAATTTCAGTCAATCTACTATTTAGTACTTACAGCTAAATAATCATACGTACGTACTCGTTTTCAAAAAATAATTTATATTATGTACACAAATCACAATTCAATTGTCAAGGTTATTAACCTCTGCGCAAAATGTCAAATATTCTAGCATTATGTAGCAAATTATAAATGTTTTCAATGTTTTTATTGTAATTTAGCAATAATAATAAATAAAATTACATTAAAAATTATATAATAATGTAAAATATTAATTAATTTTACGTTTTAATTGAATAACAATCATTGTAACTTCATATAATGAGAAAAAAACATCATTGAAAGGCGTCTCGGTAGCTCCGGTAGGTTACGCTGTAGCTACTAACCGAGCGATCCGGGTTCAATTCCCCTGGTCTGACCTTAGTTTTTTTTCTAAGATGGATTTCCATTCGAAATATAATTTAATGTAAAATATTAATTAAACAAAATAAATTAACCTTTATCTAAAATTTATAACATTTTATATTTCAAATAATTAATAATATTATAAATATTGCAAGTGGTGACATCTATGACGTTTTAATAGAACTACGGATTATTGAGAACTCCTTCCTCACATACTTTACCGTTGAGTTTGGAGATTGTTTGCAATTGGCCGTTTTCACGGTTACTAGATTGTGCGCAATATGTACAGTTCGCGCAACATAAATTGGCGAGAGCTTTGGTTGCGCACTGGCATGAACCGAGTGAGATTTAAGCAGTGGCGGAGCAGACTGAGTTCATTTTATTAAAAATATGAGTTAGAAAATAGTCCCACAAGAATGACCGGATCTCGACAATAAACAAATAAATATACAGTAATGTATAATTTGCGTAAGCGAGTCAAACGTGACTGATGGTTTTACCTTACGTTCCCAGTGAACTTTTTAAGAATTAGTAGCGCCATCAAAACTTATTAGTTTACAGTTATTATTATTTACGAATTTACAATGTAGTATTGACAGTGTTAAAATGGATTATTTACAGTAAAATGACAGATTAACACATTTAGTAGTGATAACTGTTTAAATACAAATTACAAATGAAATTTGATGTGAATGAACTTGTTCATTTTAGTAGCGCTCATAAAAACAGCAGAATTATGTTAAGATAGGTAAGTTTTTTTTTTGCGATTAAGATTACTCCTAACTGGTCGCCTGATCCCCCTCCCCCAATATTAGATAAGCTACGTGCCTGCTAGTACTTATAACAAAAATGATTAAATTTTGTTACATAGATCGCAATTTATCACTCTGAAAAAATTGTTTTTATGAACGCTTTTATATCCCTATAGAAAGCTCATGCGTTTCCAACCCGTATGTAACAGTAACAATATGTTCAACAGAAACTTTACCGTCAATAATATAAAGTATAAATAAACTAAATAAGCATAAATGGGTTGTAGTAATTATTATTATTATTATTATTATTTAAATGTTGTAATATTTAAAATTAATTCGAAATATTTTTTTGATGGACAAATAAGGCTTATTTACATGCATTAACTAAAAATAGATGATCAGTTTAATCTGTTAAAGATTTCTTCTTTTAGTGACCCACCTAGAATAGCTCTAAGCACATTTTTTTCATCCACCGTATTTCACAGAAGAAAGTTGCACTTTTTCTGACAAAGGAACAAAGTTTTAAGTTAGTTAAGTAGTTTTATATCCCGTCGTTCATTGCACCGCGTTTTAATAAATAATAAATAAATGTCATTATTAGGAAAATTAAGTTTCGAATAAAACTCAAAAGTAATTTTGCTAGTAGAAAAAATTATATGTACAACTTAAACAGAAAGTGTATTTTTCCTTTGTATGCTCTGGAATAAAATGGTACCTGGGAGAAAACACAAACAGTTTATCTGCCCGGCTCTTAGGGAATTGTATTAATTTTGAAAGTATTAATAAGTCGACGGTAACATATCAGAAATCATTTCAATGGCATGGTCGCATGCCAAAAAGGCGAGCAGTTTAAATTTATTTCAAATATTTTCCAACGATCTAGGGGAGATAAAAATCATGAATATTTTATTATAGGAGCTGTTGCATTATGTATAGTTATCGGAGTTGTGGGAATTAGAAATTAAAATACTAATCGCAGACAAACGTTGATTTTTAATTTTTTTCTACTTGTTTGGACCATTTAATATAGTTTTTGAAACTTTAATCAAAAGAGAATTCTTTCTCAAGATCAAAAAGAGGCATGACGTAATCAATCTGGATTTCTACATCACAAAAACGCTACCCAGGCAACACGTATTTAATTATTAAAGAGTCTCACGAGGATAGCAAACGGAAATATTATGAAATAGACATTTTTTCTATGTAGTTCATGGTGAAGCATTTTTTATTGGTCAAAAAATAAAAAAATGCAATACTAAAAAAATTTCACTGGAACATTTCTAAAACAAATAGTAACTATCTATGTTAACTAGAATTTGTAATTTAAATGTTATGGTTTTACAGTTATTTTTCTAAAATTAGATGCTTACTAAAGAAACGTTTTAAAAGAATTGAAGCAATTAATAAATGTTGAAAAGACTGTAGATATCTTTTATTACGGTTTATTATTCTTTCCCATGAGACTAGTATTAAATAACCTACATAATCATGCATTCAGTTATTACGCTATCAACCAACAATGTCTTTGGTTTACCTAAAAGGATTACCCTTATAAAGGATACTAAAGAAACCTAAATTTAAATGTGCGTCGTTAATAATAATGGTCACAGATTAAAATAAAACTGTAAATGCCTTCAGGACAGTTTTTTAAAGAAATATTTAGTAGGTATGTTGACAGTGATTATGTTACAGCAACTAAGTTATTATTATATCATACTATATTTAATGCCTTTCTCATTCGCCGCTCATTAATGCAATAGGATGAGATCATTCAAAGTGGAGGGAAACTTCCAAGGCCTGACCACTATTGCGTTTGAACACAAAATTTTGCCTTTACCAAAGGAAACACAAATCTTAATTTGCCTAACACCATCCCATACATATTTGATTTAAAACGCCCACCTCATTTGTTAAGCGTCTTTCAAAATTGCTTACGACTTGCGAAATGCAATTAATTAATGCAGTTTAATTTAAATTTCCGGTAATTTTCACTTTTATCAAGATACGCCGACATTATTCGTCATGATCGATTTAACAAAGTGACCTTAGCCAAGAATGTAGGTCTTGTGTATAAGGGCAAACAATAGAAGCTTAAATCGATATTCTGCATTGTTGCTCTATTTGCGGAATGCAGATGCAATTAACTATAGGTAGAAATTATAAAAAAAGTAATATAATTTTGTACTTACACGAGAATCCCGCAAACATGTTTCCTCTTTAATATCACCAAATATAATAGATTTAATCTTTTGTTTTTAAACAACGGAATTGTGCGCGTACAATACAATCTAGGGGTTTTAATCCAGACGGCTCGAGTATTCCGACTCGACTAGACCAATAATGTATAATGAATCACGAAGTGAGAACGCACATACTGGATTGACCTTCGCTGTACCTGTTCGCGCTATTTTATACAATTTTCCATAAATTCTAACAATACATGTAAACTGGAAATAAAGATTTTATATTAATCTGCAAAAATGATAGCGTAGAATGGAGAGGAGATTTAAAAAAAAATCAACTACCAATTATTAAAAAATAATAATTTTTCGGCATTCGACATCAAATTTTGAATTATCCGAATGTCTATTAAGTATGAAAATTAGCTAAAGATGAGGTAGCGTAATTAACGTCACTACAAAAAAAGATTATTTACGCTATAAACTTAAGTAATAATAAGTTTTTAAGACATACATTCATTTGAAAACAAAGGAAATATGTACTGTATTGCGTATGAAGTCAGTTTCTGTGGGAAGGCACCATTCTCTATTAATAACTAGGTATAGGATTTGTATGCACTTAAAAATGCTGAAATATGCATGCACTTATGCACTATAAAAACGTGAAATATGCACTTAAATATGCACTTAAAAATCATGAAATATGCGTTTATTACAAATTTTTAATAAATATATGCACTTTCATTATTAAAAAAACACCTGTTTAGCGTTATTTACATTCTATTTACAGAAATTATTTTAATTAGACATCCTATGCAATAATTTAATTAATTATATTTTCTAAACATAGAGCGTTACAGTTCACAATGACGTACATTTTTAAATTTTCAAAAGTAAACATATGCCTATTATCCCTAAATATTGTTTTATATTTTGAGAAACTCCGTTAGTAGTAAAACTATAGGGGCACGGCGACATTTTCTTATGGGATTTAACATGGGCCCAAAAAAACTATATCACTTCCGGTCTGAGCTCGACCGATGACGTCATGAACTTTGTAACGAACTTTTACAATTTGAAACAGGATGTAGCATCCGGTCCAGAAACAGGATGTAGCATCCGGCCCGAAACATTTTCAGATGCATCCAGTCCAGAAACAGGAAACGACATCCAGCCCAAAATTTAACGTTCTTTTACATCCGCTCCAAAATTCGGGCCATTTGTAACGAACTTTTACATCCGCTCCAAAATTCAGGCCATTTGTAACAGTCTTTTACATCCGCTCCAACATTTTAACACATGAACTCAGGGTACCGCTGAGAGAACTCATTTAGATATTAGAGATTAGATTTAGTATAAAAAAGATGAGACAGGAAATACATCAGTTCATCACCAAGAATCATTAAAGCAACATCTCAAAGTTCAGCGAAGCTCTATAAGTAAGTATGATTTTTAAGATGTTTTAATTTTTATTATAATTTTTATTTATTTCGATTCTAATATGTTTAAAATTTTTATTTCGATTTTCAGTGAGTCAACTTGATATGAGTGAGTCCCTGACACCAAGAACCAAGGACCAACACAGCGATAACGTTTTAGATAAATTCCCAACAGCAAAAAAGAGTAAATATGAAGAGTCGAAAGAAGTTCCGCAGGATCCGCAACTGAACTCCCAAAAAAGTTTTTGGCTAAACAAATCGAGGACCAAGTACATTGCTACAGGATACAACTCAACAGAGTCATCCAGTCCAGTAGTGAAAATTACAGGCGATAGGCAATCCATAACCTTCCTACCTGAAGAGTTTGGAGGATTTATCACACACAAACGGCAGATATCAGCATATTTCACGAATCCTCAAGATTCAGAGCATACATACTTTAACAGATGCGAGATCCTATGAAGAGTGCGAGATCCTATTCACGACATTCAATTCAACACCAGTAATTAAAATTACTAAAGGCGAGAGAAGCATCACCTTAGGTGAACGCTCTTTTGACTATCTTTGGGAAGTCCAGAGCATAATCTTGGGGCATTTAGAACTGTTGAAAACATCAGGATTTTACACCTATTACAAGAATATACTGATAGCTGCAGTCCAAATTCCGGGAGAATTCCTTAACAACATCCGGATCTTGATTTCTGATACAGTAAGATCCTATAATACTGTTAGTGTGCTTGAGGTATTGCATTTATATCCTGAACAGATTGTTCAAGATCTTCAAAAACAGTTGTAAATATGTGTAATTTTAGAATATGCATTCAATACACTTATCAAATTCGATTAAACGCTTTTCTAATCGAACTAGAACGTTTAAAGTATGATATCAAAATGTACAAGGGGAAACAAAATATGATAAATTTATTCAAGCATTTTAGTATTAAGAAATAATGTAAGTTAATCTCTTATATCAATAAAAGAATTTTATCAACTTGTCTTAGAAGATTTTTATTTAAAAAAAGCCTCTTTATCTATTA